>JAULBY010031939.1:0-15473 GCA_032358315.1 Ophiocytium majus
CGCTTAGGGCGTGGAAAGCCCTTTGCACACGGTGCGTGTGACCAGGAAATCAGACAGGTAGCGAAAAACAAACTGGGTACTCTTATTAAACTCCGCTTAGGGCGCGGAAAGCCCTTTGCACACGTACATGTATGTACACACGCATACAAAGTGTGTACTCCTCATGTGCACACCGTACCAGGACTCTGCACGCGCAAGCGTGCTCTTTTACGTGCATGAGTTGACTGCATGGTGAAAGGCTTGGCATGACATCGCCCCCCCCCCCAAAAAAAAATCACACCAAAGGCGGAATTCCATGGCGCGGAAGCAGTATTCAGAACACTCCTGTTTCTCGTTACCGTGTAGGGGCCTCGGGGTGGCCAGCACACCCAGACCTGTGTCATTAGATGGGTCTCGCAAAGCCACCCAGTTCGTAGTGCAGGATCCATCCGGGCACTGGGTGTACCACGTGCACTGCCGCGGCGCCGCTGTGCGATTGCAGCGCCAAGACTTAGTGGCGCTGGCGGCACGGCTCCTGATTCCTGCGCAGCTGCGTAGCCGGCGTTCCGCACGTGCACACGAGGGGCAGGGGGCAGCCAGCACCAGCCAGCGGTGCGTGCACCACATTCTGACGCACCCTGGAGCCACGCAGCGGTGGTTGGCCAGAGTAGCGCATGCGCGCTACACAGCACAGCAGTTGAAGGTAGGGCCGAGAGCGGTGGCAGGTCGGTGGCGACAGCAAGCACCCTGCACGACCCAAGGAGACGCAGGCCGGTGCTGCGGTGCTACCAGATAAAGACAGAGTTGCTGTGCCTGCGGCCGGACCAACAGTCAGGGAGGCAAAGCGCTGGTTTGCACAGGCAGATTTGGCCAGACCCCCGTCCGGGAGGTTGGCAGTTGACCTTAGGGTCACCGACCGGTGCTTGCTGACACCTTCGATGTTGTAGACCTCGCGGCGTCGACTGCTCTTGCGTTGCGGGGGGTTGCGTGCGTGCAGGGGTTCTCTGGTTAGGGTGCTTCTGCTGCCATGTATACGCTGGCTGGGCGGCACCGACTGCTTGCCAGCTCTATTGTTGCAGTTTGCCCAACCGCTGGGTGCGGGGTTGCGGACTCTTCTGAAGCTCCTCCGCTGACGCTGACTCCCCGCAAGCTCCCGCTGCTGCCCCTTTGCTGGTGCACCCCCGAGCCCGGTCATAGCTGCGCGAGGCTACGCAGCTACGCATCAGCAGCAGCTGAGCATTGCTGCTGCAGCAGCGGCGCGGGTGGTCCGGACCAAATACGAAGGAAAGGCACGACGAAGTCCGTTGACGCCAATAGTGGCACCTGCTGCGGCTGCGCTTCACGCGGCGTCGCCTGACCCCCCCCCCGCTCATTACTTCGCACGCATCGACTGGTGCCCGTGCACCGCCTTGCCAGCATAGGTCACAGCGCAGCACACAAGCAGCCAACAACGTCAGCAGCACCACCATCCCGGCAGCACCACCACCAGCAGCCGCATCAGCGGTTGCCGCGCAGCAGCAGCATGTGGCTGGCGCTACTGCTGGTGACGGGAACAGCGGCGGCTGCAGCGCGACATCAGCCACCGTCGCGGTCTCTTTGCACGAGTGGAATACCTAGCCAGGCAAGCACCCCCGCTTGGCACAAATGCTCGGCAACCGTCGTCCGCTCCTGCTCGCAGTTCCCAGGGTTCCCGCTGAGCGCATGCGCGCGGGCGTGTCGCCAAGTTGTTACCGTTTGCTCGGGCAAGCTTGCTGGTTTGTGTTGTGTGGCGGTGGCTGTGGTAGCACTGCAGTGTCGGGCTCGGGGCTAGCGTGGGGCCACCATCGGGATGGCCACACGGGTGTGGGTGCGTACAATTGTTTGTTTGTAAACATGACTTGTTTGTAAACAAAGAAGTTGGCTGGGAAAAAAGGGCTCGGGTGGTGACGGGCGGACTGAAGCGAGCACGCTATGCCACATGGCCGCGCACTGGTGTGCTTTCAAGCTGCACAACCAAGGTGTGGCTCTCTGTAGCTAGTGGCACACATCTGGTCATAGCTTAGAATAAATATCAAACTAGGATTAAACCCTGTAAATACTGAAGCATGTGCATACAAACCAGCCTGGGTGGAGAGACCTGTGCTGTGCTGGCAAATGCTTTGTAGCTCAGCAAGGCTTGTGGCAGCATAATTGACAACCTGTTCAGCAATTGTACGGTCACAGCATGAGTGACCGCCATTGTGCGGCATATCACTGGTGGCAGACATCGGTACAAACAAAACAGTGCTGCATGCAGCTCTCACACAGGCATACCTTTGGCTGTCTACAGGGTGCGGCAGTTGCCGCACTGCTGCACGCCGTGCACTGCCTGTCATGACAGCGCAGCAGCACAAGGGCCCTCTGTTTATCACACGGCATACCAGGTAGAAACCACAAATTACGGCGCACGACATCGTGCAGCCACGCGGCATGCATTTTCGAGTCTGACCCGCGCCCATCCGCCCGCCACCGGTGTGCAGGACGGAGCTGTGTGCTGTCCTACTTCATGCGGCGAGTGTGGTGGCGCTGACATCCAGTGCAGGTAAGGAACTAGATACCCGTACATGTACTTTTCTTAGGTTTTACTGGGCGGGGTACCTTAGACCCCTGATAACTCTGCTGAGCACACACAGTAGCACCCGCCCTGCCTGAGGCTTGTGCCCCCTGCGTGAACACGGTTTGCGAGCATCTGCTGTTGTGCAGAACTGGTGCCGCACCGTGCTCGACCTGCCAGTCACTGTTGCGCCTGCCGCTGAGCAGATTGTCAACTGGTGCGCTTTTTGCTGAGCACATTGTCAAGTGACCGCATGCCCGCACTGGCACAACCATTATGGCAGCGCGCTGCGCCTGGGGCCCTTGCGCCTTGCGTGTGCATTTGCAGCCTGCCGCAGGTTGACAGCTTTGCATGTGCCCGGCGCAAGTGCACCCGCTCACAAGCAATGCTGCACGCCGTCGTCTGCTCGCATTGGCGTGCCCAAACCCCAGAACACTGCAGGGCGGCTACAACGACTGCTGCACGGAGGGCGTGCTGGCGCTGTCCCGCCCCTGCCACCTGCACGACGCCCCCTGCACCATCCTGCCGCCACCGCCACCGAATGACTATGGCGGGCATGCGGCAGCATCTGAGGCGGCAGAAGGGCAGTCAGCGACTGAGAGACAAGATCACATGGGAGTTGTGAGCGGCATTGCCGATGGCAGCGGGGACAGGCTGGAACAGCAGCAAGCGGTGCGCGTCCCGAGGCGCGCCACGCCTACCGACCTCTCGCAGCTGCCGTGGGGCGGTTCGGACACTGCGTGGAGCCCGGACAGCAGCACCAGCAGCGGCAGCACCAGCAGCACCAGCAGCGGTAGCAGCGGCAGCAGCGTGAGCAGCAGCGGCAGCAGCGGCAGCAGCGGCACCGCCAGCAGCAGCAGCGGCAGCAGCGGTACTGCCAGCAGCGGCAGCAGCGGCACCGACAGCAGCAGCGGCGGCAGCAGCACCAGCACGTCTGCGAGCAGCGGCAGCAGCGCCAGCGCCGCCGGCAGCGACGGGGCAGTAACCGCGGAGGCGTAAGTGGCGGAGGACATCGCGTCGCCTGCGCATGTTTGAGTATTGCAGCTGCTTGCATGCATGTGTTGAACCCTAGGCAGCGGTTATTTATAAATGTCCCTAGTATTGCGTCGTGGTGCAGTGAACAGTACACTGACACACGATAAGTGCGAGCAGATGTAGGTGCGGCTGCATGGCACGGTGTACTGTTCACCACTTCATGCAAGTTCAACTTGGTGTGGGCAGCTGGCTGTCATGGCATGCGTTGCAGTGTGCACCACCGTGACCCATGTGGTGCCAGGTCTGGCTCGCCGCGGTGCAAGCTGCCCTTGCACAGGCACCGTGGTGCTCCACTTTGCCCACAGAAGTGTGGAACACTGGTTCTAGCATTGCCAACGGGCAACTTCAAAAAAAGTCACAGCCGTTTGCTGCAGCGGGCTGAGTTGATGCCGCTGCCGCCACCTAAAGTGTTCCCGCGAGGCGTGCCAGGAATGGTGACAGCCCTGTGTATCTACTAGTGAGCACCCTAAGAGAGAATGCAGGACACACTGTCCCATGAGACACTAGCGGCCAGTTAGCTTATAGTGACTGATTACTACTTCTTGTCCGCAAGTCGCACAGCACCATCATTTCACACAGAGACAGGCGTTTGTGTGCTGACCGCGCATCGAACGTGCTCGCCGTCAACCGCCCGCAGTGCCCCAGAGCAGCCGGCCACTGCGCTGCGCAGCAAGAAAAACAAGAAGAAGAAGAGAAAGAAGAGGAAGAAGGTGGGAGTCCTTGCGCATGGTGCCTTGAGTTGGCTACACGCTTGCTTAGCCGCCAACTGTAGGTGCACATGGGTGCATTGTGCAGCGGTATCACTACCACGCAGCGCGTTCTAGGCATGCTGGGAACCGGCACAGACATCATGTGGCATGCTGTGGTTGCTATGGCACATGGCATGGTGCAGCATCCCAGCCACACGGTCCTGCCCATACTGCACATTTTGCCCGCCAACACCGGCAGTGGCACCACAGCGGCCTCGCATTTGGCCGCGCGCAGCACCAAGCATGCCCCCCAAAAGTGATTGGTCACTGTTGTGTACGGCACTTAATTTTCTCTCAACTTGTGATGCCATCTGCTGGTGTTTCCCCACCCGCAAAGGGCAAGAAGAAGAAGAAGAAGGGCGGCAAGAAGAAGAGAAAGAAGGGACGAGGGGGCAAGAAAAAGAAGAGGAAGGGCAAGAAAGGCAAGAAAGCCAAGAACAAGGCTCGCAGGAGCGGCAAGCCCGCTCGTCGCAACGCCCTCGTCGGTGTGTCCGACACCCCGGGCAAGAGCGTCGAGAAGCGGCAGCAGCAGTACAAGGTCAAGTTCGACACCATCGTCATGTACCTGCCCGTGCAGGTGAGCCCCACTGGCTAGCTGTGCTCACCAGAAGCTTGCACGCTTGAAGTGACAAAAACTTGAAGTTGTACGTGGTACTTGAAGTGGTGTCAAGTTCGACACCGTGGTCATGTACCTGCCCGTGCAAGTGAGGCCCAGGGGCTGGCTGTGCTCAGCAGAAGGGCGCGCGCCAAACCGCTTCACGTGAACAACTTGAACTTGTACTTGAAGTAGTGCGCCTGTGGCAGTACCGCCACTGTGTGGCTGTGCCGTTCTGCTGGCTGAGCACTGTCACAGTGGCTGTAGCGCACATACATGTGCATACTACTAGTAGTAGTGTATGCGTGCGGGAATCAGCAGTTGAGGTGGCTGCGCCTGCAGATACTGAGGAAGTTGCCATGGTAGCGGTGGGCCGTGACACTGCAGGCTGCAGCAACTTCAACTAGACGAGGACAAGCCCCCGTCAGAACAGCACACCCTGCCCGGTGGGTGGGAGCAGCCATACCAGCCGCTTGCCGCGTGTGTTGCTGAGCCACTTGCATGCGTCCGAGTGGGCAGGCCGGCCCGCCATTGGATATACCGCCGTCTGGAGTGCCTACCTCATGTGGTCTACATGTGCATTGCGTTGCGTGAAAGAAACCTAAAGGCTGCTAAGCCCAGATACTGCCGTGGCTGGGGCAAAATGCCAGGCCAAAGCCTGTGGGGTGATGTGTCCACCTGGTGAAACGCACCAGACGGCCCCAACCTACACGCGCCGGTCAGTGTCCTTGACGGCTAGGGATGATTCAGAGTACAACTACCAACAGGGCTTACTTGTGCGATGCCACCTTTGTTGCGTGTGCGCACAGAATCTGGACTACAGCTACGTCAAGAAGACCATGGCCAAGGGACACACCGTGCAGCTGGTCATTGAGTTCGTAACCGACGGGGCCAACCTCAAGTGAGTTCTTAAAGTTTGTGGTTTAAAGTTTGTACCATGCACTATGCCAGAGGCATGGAGTCATTTGCGCACGGGTACAAGCTAGTATTAGAAGTCAAGTTCGGCGCAGCCAACCTCAGGTGGATTCTTGAAGTTTGTGTTTGAAGTTTATAAATTAGTCACAGAGACATGAGAGCATGTGTTTGATTTTGGTACCATGCGCTAGTCCAGAGGCGTGGGGTCATGTGCATGCACACGGTAGTACAAGCTAGTAATGGTAGTAGTAGTACTGTGTGTGAGGTTTGGATATTAGCCAAGCCTCTCGCGTGCCTGCTGTTTGGTGCACCACTCATGAAGAAATGCTGTTGCCAAGAGATCACATGTGCGCTAGCTGCGCTAAGCCAAATGGTCGGCTTCACTCCTGTGCGGCAGCGGCTAGCACTTATTCATTTCCCCATAGGCATGTGCTGCCACACCAGGCCACTGCAGCCACCTGTACTTCCAGCAGCAGGGGGCTGGGCAGCACACTGTAATACCACGTAGTACTAACATGCGGTGCGGTCCACAGAGTTACGCACTAGGTCAAGTCTGATGCAAAGCTGGTCAGTATAAGGGACAAGCAATCACTGTCACACTATTGTTTCACACATGGTGCATCGCCATGCAACCCCCCAGCGGCTATACTTGCATGCACTATGTGACACATAGGTGTTTGGTATCAGCCATGCTCTGGCGTCCAGAAGTCCGCGCTGTACAGAATACCACAGTCCTGCCCGCCGAGCAGTTGTTCCATGGTTCGGATACCTTCGTGCGTCTGTGTGCATACGCTGCCGGGCACGTGCCATGGCCATGGGCATGCTGGCATGCATGGCATGGGCTCTTGCACGCCCACGAGTGCAAATAAATACAACTAGTACTGGTAACATGCTGTTTTTAGAGTACGCAGGTGATGAGTATTGCCAGATTGCTCGCTAGAAACAGCATGTCTGGCCATGCTTTAAATGGAAGCACAACAAGTACACACGCAGCACCGAATCATGTTGATGTCTTTCCCCCCACATGTGTGCTGCACCTGCAGGGCGATCGCCAATGGTAATTACTTGATCACGCTGCCGGGCACGTGCCACTGCCGCAAGCATGCTGGCATGCACCGCATGGGCTCCTGCGCGCCCACAAGTGCAAATAAATAAAACTACTAATAGTACTACTACTTCTATTACTTCTGAAGTACTACTTAGGTACTTCAGTAGCAAGTAATAATAATAAGTACAAAGTACTAGTACAACAACTACACCCGCAACACCGAATGATGGTCACGCTTGTCCTCCGTGTGCTGCACCTGCAGGGCGATTGCCAATGGGCAGTTCGACAACTACCTCCTCAAATTTGGGAAGGACGCCAAGAAGGGGAAGGGCACGCTGTGGATCCGCCCGCTGCACGAGTTCAATGGTGAGCTCGGGGCACAATGGGTGTGGTCATGTGGCGTGACTCAGTATATGATGGGTTGATCAATGGCGCACATCCTAAGAGTGTGCGTGACTGGCCACGCTGCGCTGTCGCTGCTGGCAGGGCTGCTGGAGCCCATGTGGTGGTGCACAATATCGCATACTTCCGAGTTCTTGTAGATGTGTACATATTTACAAAATGTCCGCATGTGCATGTATTATGTACTACTAGTATATACTTCTGAAGTACTTCCGAAAATAATACTTGGAGGTACGTCACAAGTATACTTGTGCAGTACATACTTGACAGGTACTTCGCAGCATACTGTGCTTCTCGTGTGCTTGCCTGACACGCAACAAGTGTGCACAGCCGTGTTACCGCGCGCCCGGCTCTCCACGTTGTCTAGTTTCTGGAGCGTGGCGTGTCGCACTGTTGTCGCTGCAAAGGGCATGCTGATGGTAACAGAGGCAACATAACTACTAGCAAGTGCAGTCAAGCAGCCAGCAAATTTCCCAAGCAGGCACTTCGATTTGGCCGCCGGGTGTAACTAGCGCTTGCAGCATACAGCGCCTTCACAAACAGGCATTTTGGTTTGGCCACCTGGGTGTTTCAAGCGATCGCAGCATTCACCACCTTCAGTAGCGCACTACCGGCGGCACCGCCCCAGCAGCCATGCCATGTGCTCAACACTCACCTATCCCGCCTCCATCCATTGCCTGCCTCCTGTGCCCTGCAGGGTCGTGGTACCCTTGGTCCGTTTTCTACCCGGGAAACAACGTTGGAGACTTCAAGAATGCATACAAGCACGTTGTCAAGGTGGGCTGAGCAGCCGCTGGTGGCGGTGGAGTGCCTGCCTGTATGTCTACTGGCGGTACTACCGTAGTCATTGTATGTTTTTGAATTGGGTTTGTGGGTGAGCAGGAGCCCAGGTCGTGCATGTGCGTAGCATGTACTGTGGCACTGAAACTGCCACCCCATAAGCCTGTACAGAAATGAATAGTGAGGAATTGTGATTGTAGCACAAGAGCAACAGCGCTGAAGACACATGCGCAAGCACACATTGGCAAGGTACAGTAGCGGTTGCACACCTTCTGGCGGCGGTGGCGCTACACCTTTTTTGTGGGCGCACAACTAGTAGTAGGTGCACGCAGGTGCATTTTCTTGGGCACCTGAGCCCGCAAAGGCATCACCCCAACATAGTGTACCCGCAAGGAAGTTCAAAGTGAGTCAAAGTGTTTCCCGCGTGCATGCGCTGTGCGCCTGATATGCACTTCCACATGTGTGTTTGTATCCCTGGCAGCTGGCGGGTGCCGCTGCCGCCGCCAGCACATACCATGGTACCTGAAACGCTGCTTCGGAATTCTGACATGCACACCCTGTTTGCTGCATGACTTGACATGAATTATCATGGCATGAATTGGCATGAATTATCATCCCTGCACAGGTGCTCAAGAGCACGGGAGCCAAGTTCAAATTTCAGCTGTCCTACGCCGCCCGCAACTCCGACAACAACCCCACGCCGCTCAAAGACTTCTACCCAGGCAACGAGTACGTCGACCAGGTGAGCGTCTGGTTTCACTGACTTGCTGAACGATCAAAATATATACATGTAGTACAATACATGCATGTATGTACATGTAAGAAGTTTACTTTGTAAACAGTTATGGTTGCGCGTCTCAGCGCTGTGTGGTTGCCACATTGGCAGCTCAGTGCACCAGCCACCATCCACATTGCACAGTACATCGTGGTAGTCACCTATGAAATCACACCATTCCAGGCGCACACCACTAGTACATGTACCCAGCTTGGCACGGATGCGGAACCTTTCTGCTTGTGTGGTTTTTGTGTGAACGCGTGTGCATCAGCTGGCCACTGGCCACAAATGGCGGCGCTGAACACACTCGTGCTCGAAGTTCGGCAGTCCAACTCATACTTCAAACTACTGAAGTACATGTATCAAAACGACCAACACTGACATAAATATATACTGCAGTAGTAATATACATGGTAGAGTACAACCCTCTGTGGCGCCCCCTCTGCCACCCGCACATGTACACGCGGATAACTTCCAAGTTGTGTCAGGGCCTCAAAGTGAACAGTAGCACTCTGGGGCAAGGGTGCATTGCCGTCCCGAGCTCTTGCCACCTGCGTATAGTTCGCTGCTGCAAGCGTCTCCACGACCACCACATACGGATAATGTACTTCAGTGCACACCAGAGGTGAGAGAGATGTGAGGGCTGACGGCGTGCCACCGTTCGCTGCGTTCGTTGCCGCCGCTGCCGCTGCCACAGGTCTGTGTGACGGCATACAACCAGTGCGGCCTCACCTACCCCAAAAACCGCCAGCTCGACGCCATCATTGGCGACTGGTACAAGGCGGTGAGTGGCCTACTCCAAATGAACCATACAACTTCTTTTTGTTGATGAATATGTTATAGACTTTGTCATTTGGTTTGTGAATTGGAAAGAGTGAAGGGCCTACTCGGTGAGGAGAAGCAGCGCTGCCGCTGCTGGCACCATATGCGCCACCGCATCAAGCAGATCGTCATGGGTGGTGCCCAGGCATACTATAGCTCAGGAGGGGCACCTATTACCGGCATGTACTTCACATGCACTCCTAGTAGTATTTCGAAGTACTTTTGAAGTATTAATTAATTGCACATGGTCCATGTTTACTTCATGTGTGTGCTTACAGAGCGCTGCTGGGTGTCACTGAGACGCAGGTGGTGGTGGCAGTCGCTGCTGTCACTTCGGACATCGCCGCGTTAAGCAATTTATACTGGTGGCGTCGCAAGAGTGCTGCCATTTGATGCTCAAGAGGCGAAGCAGTAAACATGAGTAATATTGTATGTTTACGAAATTTCAAGTTATTGTGACCTGGTCGTGCATGTGCATCAAACTTGCCGCCGCGTGGCTGCAATGACTGCACCCGCAGCCCGGCAGGTTCGCGCGAGATTCTATCTGTCATCACCATAGCGCTTCATGTTCGGCTTCTGCACATCACAGAGGCTAGGCAATACAATAAGTTGGGCCATGTACTCGCACACTCCAAAAATATGTCAAATTGAAAGTACAAACAAAAATGGCTGTGCCATGCTTCTCCACGTAGCAAGGAGGTGACCGGGAAATTTTGCTTGGCTGTCGCTCGCTGCCCGTGCTGCGCTTCCAGGCGACCAAGTTCTCGTCAAGACCCATGTGCATCGCAGAGATGAGCAGCACCGGCAAGTGCAAGGGCAAGGTGCGTGCCTCTGAAACCGCTAGACACAGCCCAGGCACGACTGTGGGGATGCAAAGTGACAGGAAGCCCGGGTGCTGACGTGGCCTGGGGCAAAGTGCCAGGCCGGGGCCTTGATTGAGTTGATGTTGTACCGCTGTTGACAACGAAGTAGCCCCCACTCTCCAAGCGTTAGTCAATATGCGAGTCAATAGAGGCGAAGTGCCACCCAGCTGGGCTGGTGCATGCACCTGCAGGCCTGGCTGGCTCTCACCCTCAGACACCCAAGGCAACCAAATACTACTAAAAGTAATTGGTCTTAGTTTGCTTTGGTTGCAGCGCTGCCACGTCATTCGTGAAGGAAAAGAAACAAAGGTTGCTAAACCCAGGTGCTGCCGTGGCATTGTCCTGTCACCACCGGAAATTTTCTATTTGTACCATAATTTGCTCTGGTGGCGGCGCTAGCGGCCATGCCATGTGTGCGGTGCACGTGCACGCGCCAAGGTGCGCCAGGAGCTGTACGGCAAACTGTCACGCTGCAATGTAACCTCCAACTTCTACCCAGCAGTATTTGTGGTACTTATCGTAATTGCTGTGCAAAGCTAAATGAGCATGTCAATACGCGGCCGCGCATGGCCATTGCTTCATGCACGCCCGCAAGTGCGAATTAACGAGGCGTCTACTATTTGTGAAAGCAACCAGAGGGTGCTAAGCCCAGCTGCTGCGGTGGCTGTGTCCTGTCACCACCCGCAAAAGCCCTACTGGTACCATGATGCTGGTGCTAGTGCCACATTTCCGTTGCGCAGGCTGCAGCCCACGTGCTGCATCAGATGTGGCGCTGCCATGCTGCCCCGCCGCCTGCTGGCAACGTTGAAAGGCGCTATCATAATGCAACACACACACACACACACACACACACACACACACACGCGCACACATACACACACACACCTCCCCTCGCACAAAGAGCTTTGTGCATGACGCTGTGTGTACATGTAATGCCCTTGTTTGCACTCGTGCACAGCCTGAGTGGTTCACCAAGACGTGGGAGGCCCTGGCATACAGCTACGGGCGCATCGAGTACATCAACTGGTTCTTCCAGAACAAACAGATCGATGGCTACCGGGACTGGGGTGAGTTTACAAGTCCATCTACAACTTCAACTCCAAGTACAAATTCAACTACAAGTTCAATTACAAGCCCAACTACAAGTAGCACCGCCTCGTTCTTCAGCAGCACTGAGTGGGTATGCGCATGTATGCAGGCACGGATGGTGGTGGCAGCGATAAGCCACTGCAACGCAGCGCTGCGGCCCGTGATGCACTGCTACAATGGACTGCTGCCTTGACATTGCACTACGGTGTGGCACGCCGGCATTCCGTGTCCACTCTCGTGTGTGCCGCTCACGCCGCTGCTTTGCATGCGGCAGCGGCTGCGCTCGGGAGGCATGGAACGGCGCTACGCTGCCACGTGTGGGTATGCGTCCCACGGCTCTGGGGGCAGTGGTTGGTGCAGGCATATACTTCTTGAAGTAGAACACTTCGGAAGTACTTAAGAAGTAGACGCCCCACACATGACCATGACAGCAGCTACTTTACAGCCATGCTGACTCTGGGCAGCTATGTGTATGCGCCAACTGCAGTATCTGATCTGTGTGTCAACTGTTTTCTGCGGCCGCTGGCGCACTTGCTTGTATGCACTGCGTGACACAGACCTCAACTCATCGGCCGACGTCAAAGCCTGGGTGGCCGGCTACAAGTCCTTCAAAAAACGTGAGGCTTGCAGCGTGCCACACTCCGCACTTGCCATACTCTGAAGTACCGGTACTTCTCAAGTAGTCTGTCATGCCGCGAGCACCACTCACTCTACTCGCTGCTCAGCGGCAGCCCGCTCATCACATGTTAGAGAGTGCCGCAACGACTCACCTGGTCATGCACAAGGCAGCTTGTACACGGCCCAGTGCAGCTTAGGGTACCAGACTGCCGCACCACGGTGGCGCTGCCGCACACTTTCAAGTACTCCCGAAGTATGCAGTTGCCCTGTCCAGTGCTGCCTGTGCATGGCACTAAACTAGAGCCGTCATGGTAGCGCTGTAGCATACAAAGTACTTCCAAGTATGCAGTTGCCCTGTCCAGTGCTGCCTGTGCATGCCACTAACTTAGAGCCGTCATGGTGGCATTGGAGCATACAAAAAACTTCCAAGTATGCAGTTCACCTGTCCGGTGCTGCATG
Source organism: Ophiocytium majus (assembly GCA_032358315.1). Classification (NCBI taxonomy): domain Eukaryota; class Xanthophyceae; order Mischococcales; family Ophiocytiaceae; genus Ophiocytium; species Ophiocytium majus. The sequence continues at coordinate 12,702 of JAULBY010031939.1, forward strand.
TGCATGGCACAACTCAGAGCCGCCATGGTGCGCCGCCGCTGCCACTGCCAAAAACGCGACGCCGTGCAGTGACCCAGAGGCGGCGGCAGCTGCAGCAGCACCTCCTGCCGGCTCCCCAAGACGCAGAAGACGCTGAGGACATGGAAGGCACGGCAGCTTAGAGCGAGGGGGGGTTCCGCTTGCTGCTGAGCACAAACTGCACGCACACAACTGCTGCTGTCCCAGGTGCTGCCAGACGGGAGGAGCGGCGGCAGTCCAGGGCAAGGGGGCGTTGTGTGGGGGGGGCTCAGGTCCCAGTTGATGCTCAGCACGAACTACCACGCGCACCGCACGCCTCTTGGCTGCTGTCGCCAGCCCAGTCGTACTCTCTACCACCGGTAGGGAGTGCGCTGTAAACTGACGCGTACCCGCGCGTAGGACCGATCAACTTCAAGTTGAAGTTGAACAACGGGGGTGTGGCCGCTGAGCACTCCTGCGACTGCCCTGCTGGCGGAACAGCGCTGCACTTTGGTGCACGCCGCGGGCAGGCGCAAAGACCGGCGTGCTGCTGAGCATGGTTCGCTCTTGTGCAGCTGCAGCAGCTGCTGCGCACTGCGGCCGCCTGGGCGCTGAGCAAGCACTGGTGTTGGGGGCTCGGAAGAGGGGGGTAACAGTGAGTGTGTCGCCGCTTTTGGGGTGCAAGGGGTGGCGCGAAACGTTCAACTCGCAGGTGTGTGGTCAGCTTGGTTAGACGGGTGGCGCCTCGTAACCTTCAGTGAGCTCCCCAACCGCGCGCCATCGCACCTTTGGGTGCGAGGAGGCAGGGAGGGGCAAGCACGCGCTCGGGCCATGCGTTACGCGCTTCAAAGACTCTCGGGTCGAAACTATGGTCATGTCCCGGGTTCACGCCTGATGCTGTGGCCGCCGCAGCCGCACATCGCAGACAAGAAGGCAGTGGCTGTCGTGAGAGCTTGTGTACTTTACCTGACGGCGCTGTTGTGTATGTTTACTTTAAGTTTGAAGTACGCCGGCTGGCGGCTGCAAGCCTGCAGCAGCGTCCCGGTTTTTGGTCGCATCCGACGCACACGCCAGTCCCGTTCGTGGCACTTGCGTTTCAAGTTTTGTGCTGCCGTTTATGGGTGAGTGGCTTCCGCTCACTTTCCCGCTCGCAGAGGGTTCTGACACAAATGCAGCGTGCTGTGAGTGACGGTGATAAATGCTACTGTGTGCGGTATGGTGAGCACGCGCCTGGTGGTTTGTGTGTGCTTCCCTACGCTCTGTGTGCTGCGCCGGTGTGCTGTTACTGCTGCAGCAGCGGCCGGCAGGCGCCACTTGTGACATTGGCATACACAACATGTTCTGTGTGTCGCTACAGCACTGCTGCTGCTGCAGTGGCCGGCAGGCACCACATGTGACATTGGCAGACACAACATGTTCTTTGTGTCGCTACAGCCATTAATACGGTGTCCCCTTGTGTGAGTGTAGGTACCGTGTATGGCGTGTATGCAAGCTGAGCCGTCTGGCACGGGCCTGCCAAAAAGTTGTGTGCTCCGGCAGGTGTAGCTGCGACGAAGAAGCGGTAGGACGGCTTGGCAGAGCACTTCTGCAGGCCCTGCAAGTACTGATGGGTTTTTTCATTATACACCCTATAACGTATGTAAATACGCCGTATAACGGATGCAGATGAACGTATTTATACGGCAAATACGCCGTATATCGCGTTTTTGGGCGTAGAAATACTACGTATTTTGTGTAACGTATGAAATACGTTATACGCCGTGACCCATCACTACATGCAAGGCACACAGTAGCACAAGGTTGATGACCGTGTGCTAGCATTAGGGGGCAGACAGGCAGGCTGTTTGCAAAAGCGCACTTTGTTTTGTTTTGTCGCCGTACCTGTCGCCAAGCAGTACCGCACCAAAAAAATGAGGGCTGTAACCCACCGTTTGCAGTGAGGGGAAGCGTGAGAATGTATCATTATGAATCGCTGGGCACTCAGGGGCCGCACATGCAGCTGCGCGCCGCCCAACTCCTAAGCGATTTCAGCGGGAACGGCCACAAGTCTGGAGACGAATAGCACACGGGATAGGCTGCTGGCTGCCCACCAGCTGCAGCACTGTTCATGCATCGGATTGAGGGCAACAGCACCACGCACAACGGGAATGGCGGTAGCGGGGGTGTGAGTTTCGCTAGCGACACGCCACACTGGCGGCCTTCTCTGTGCACTAACGTATGCCTGCATGCTGCGTCAAGCGTGTGTCAATGCCACCGGCTCCCCTGCCGCCGCCCCACCGCCGCCGCTGCACACCGTGGCCGGCGCAAAGCTGTGCAGCCCCCGTTCCGCAACCTACCCACTTCAACTCATGCACCCAAACTTGTCCATCACCGCCGCTCGGCGTACTGCCACCGGCGCAATCAGCGTGCCCCCCCCACCGAGCCGCCACCTACAGGTGCTGGAGTGCACGCCTGAGACGGCGGTGGCGTGCTGCCGGCGCTGCTGCCGCCGCCGCCGCCGCCCGTCCTGCCACCGGTGCGATCAACGTGGCCCGCCCACCGAGCCGCCATCTGCAGGTGCTGGAGTGGGCGTCTGAGACGGCGTCGACAAGCCGCTGGCGCCGCCGCCGCCGCCCTCGGTGCCGGGGCCGGCGCCCGGCCCGACAGTGTTCTCGCAGGTGAGGTTATTGGCCTCTCCGATGACCTTGAGGGAGCAGTTGCTGAGCTCGGCCACGGCGACGTTGTTGGTGCTGCACCTGTTCGAGTGTGATGTGGCGGCGGCAGCAGCAGCGGCAG
>JAULBY010031950.1:0-15470 GCA_032358315.1 Ophiocytium majus
GGCGCCGGGCGGCGGCAGCAGCGGCTGCGCGGCGCCCGCCGCGGCCGCCGCCGCGCCGTTGGCCATGAGCAGGCTTTTGATGTCGGAGAGCTCGCGCCGGAGGTCCGCGATGTCCGCCGAGGGGCCCTGCTGCGCGAGGATGAGGTTGTCGATGATGGACACGAGCTCCTCGGGATCAAAGGGCTTTGGGAGGTAGGCGTTGGCGCCCGCGCGGTAGCCCTGCGGGGGGGCGGCGGGGCATGCGAGGTAAGAGATTTTGTTGGATGTCAGCGGCGGTGGAGTAGGTGAGGTGATATCCGCCCGCCTTCAGCCGTGACGTGGCAGTGTGTGCTTGTTTGCCTCTGGTGCATACACAAGGCTGGCACCTCGTGACGGCGAGAAAAAAAAACCCGGCAGATTCCCGCACACCGGCGTACACATGGGGCCAGCAGCTGCTGCAAAAAGTGGCTGCAACCGGCGCACTGAACCATGCCGACACACAGCCCCGCAACACACACAGTAGCTGCTGCGCACCGCGCCCAACGCACCAGTATGCGGTCCTGCGTCATGCCGCGCGCCGTCAGGAAAATCACAGGAATGTGGCGCAGCCGCGGGTAGCTGCGCAGCTGCTGCAGCAGCTGGTAGCCGTCCATGTCGGGCATGGTGATGTCGCTGATGATGAGGTCGGGGGGGGGCAGCCCGCCGTCCTGCTGCGCGCGCAGGAACGCGAGAGCCTCGCGCCCGCTCTCCTTGGTCTCCACGCTGTACCCTTTCTGGGCGAGAAAGCCGCCCACCGCCTTGCACAGCGTCGCCTCGTCGTCCACCAGCAGCAGCCTGTGCCGCCCTGCATCGCCCGCCGCCTGCTGCGTGTCGGAGTTCCCCGAGCTGCTGGCGGCAGCCCTGCTGGCGGCGGTGGTGGCGGTGCTGGCGCCCTTGCGGGACGCCCCTCTGCTGCCTCGGGCTGCGTATGATGGGGCGTGCCTCCTTGTGCCGCTGCGGCCGGCGGGCCCCGCGGGTGCTGCGAAGCCGTGGGTAGGTCGAGGCACCCACGTGGCTGCTGCCAGCAGAAGCAGGAACGGAACTGCTGCTCGAAGTATCATGCGTTTCGCCTCCGCACACGTGCAGGCGTGCGAGCCTTCCCCGGCTGTGCAGATAGTCAGCGCAGGAAAGCACCACTGTGGCTTCCTCACGGCAGCTGTTGCTCTCTACTGGCAGCTCATCTCACTGCCAACCGTGGCACACAGCTGCTGCCGCAAAAATGTGGTGAGTCTGCCGTCTTCTGGACGCGCCTCCAAGCCACGCTGCTGCGACAACACGGGAGTCTCGCCGCCCTGTGGCACTCGCTTACACGCGGTCGTGAGTGAAACGGGATGGGGTCCTGCCTGGCACTGCCCCGGCCCTGCCAGCCCTGCTGAAGGTTTGTGAGTGCCTCACAGAGGCTCACAACTTCCGACCGCCAGATTAATTGAACGGCAACATACGGGAACAATAGGAACCAGGAAGGGCGATCATGTGTGCACACACACCCTCCACCGATGATCGTGGCCTGTGCGTCCCTCACTAAAGCACAGCCTGCAGCATGAGGAGGCGGGACGGCGCTGCCGCTGCTGCTGCTGCCGCTGTTGGTGCGGTGCTGGCCTGCTGCTGCGGCAAAGCCTGCGCTTTTCTGCCGCCGCAGCATCATGTGAGCCTGCAGTTGTTGCAGCAACATCACCAGGAGCGGCAACATCAGCTGCATCCGAGCCAACAACATTGCCCTCCTCGGCAGCTGCGGGCAGTGCAGCATCGCTGCCGTCGCATTGTTATGAGCAGCGGCGGCGATGATGGGCAGGGCTCTAAACGGCCGCGGCGGCTGGCGCCCATCGTGGATCCTGCAGGCGAAGCAGACCTGCGCCACGATGCTGAGGCCAGGGCTATATTCAGGCAAGAGAGCACCAAAGACAGTGTATACATCGCGGCCTAACTCGACCACAGCCAGTGCAAACATATGACCTGGTGTTAGCTGCTGTCAACCCAGCATTGCAGTGCCCGCATGCCTGCACCCGCCTTGCCGCTCATGCACACAACCACCCCAAACGCCCACCTCTCCCCCCCCCTTCCTTCCCCCCCAACCCCCCCCGCTCTCCTCAACGCCACCACCTTCAGGAAGGTCATGTCGCAGCTGCTGGACGCGGAGGAGGAGGTGGAGCTCCCCGGCATCGTCTCCCCGTACATCGACATGCTGCTCAGCGCGGACTGCACCGCCCTCTTCACGGAGCTAGAGGCCGAGGCCGGAAGCGCCGCCGCGCTGTCCGCCTCCCGCAACGCCTACGACTTCCTCCTAGCGTTCCTGGAGGAGTTCGTCGACCACGCGGCCGGCATACAGCGGCGAAACCAGGCGCTGCTGGCGGACCTGCTCGGCGCGGCGCAGAAGGGCATGGTCGAGTTTGAGGCGAAAATGGAGGAGGTGCGGGACACCCTGGATGTGACGCTGCTCGCCTACCTGGACGGCGAGGCGGCGCGGCTGCGCGCGGCGGGCGGGACGCAGGCGCTGGGCGCGGTGGCCGTGATTCGCGCGCGCATCGCCGCCGAGATCGACCGCACCATGGGCGAGGAGGTGTCCATGCTCAACCGCCTGCTGGGGTTTGATGACAGGTGCGCCAGCACTGCTGTTGCCGTGAGTGTAAAGTGTGGCGGTGGTGGTACCTCTGTGGGGGGGGGGGGGCTGTGCGCCTGGGCGGTTGTGGTAATGGGCCGCACATGCGTTTCGCTGTGCTTGCGGTATGTGGCGTGGGCGCAACGCGGTCCAGGGGGGTGAAATCACGCAGTGCTGCCAGAGCAAGGAGCGTTAGCAGCCCGCAAGCTCCCAGTGCTGCCTTGGAGCCCAGTGCCTGCCAGACTTTCCTTTCCATAACACCCCCCAGCTATGCTGGCACACACATGCAGTCTGCACACACACCGCAGCACCCTTTGCCCGCCGCCAAGTGCCCCTGCACTGCGCACTGCTTCTTGCACACGCACACACGCACTGCGGCACGGCACCCGCCGCCGCACGCCCCGCGCGCCAGGTTCATGATGCGCTCCGCGCTGCGCGCCAACGCGGCGGGCATGACGCGCGCCAAGGGCGAGCGCTTCCTGCAGCTGGCGCGAGGCACGCTGGAGGACGTGAGCGCGCGCGCGGACGGCGACGTGTCGCTCGCGACCAAGCTGCGCGACATTGTGGCGGACGCGGAGGCGGTCAGCGCGCTGTGGGTGGATGACGCTGAGCTGGCGCCGGATGGGGGTGGCGGCGGTGGTGGTGGTGCCACGGCATAGCAGTGTGGCCGGGAAGTTGGAGACGAGTGCGTGTGCGTGTGTGGGGTGGGGTTGGTGGAGTGGCGCCGGCGCACCGTTGGTTGGCGGCAGATTTGGCGGCGGTGAAGGTTGCGGGTCATCGTGGGCGGGTGAGGTTGCGCTGGCGTGCTGTGGCTGGCGCTGCTGGCATGTGCTGCTGCGGTGCGATAGTGTTTAGGGTTTTTTTATCACATGGCGTGCGCTGAGCATGTTTGGGGGCTTGAAACACATGTATACATACATCAAAACATGTCGCCTCGGGAAACAGCAGAGGCGTGTGGTGTCAAGCGCGGGTTGCCTTTGTTCCGGCATTGTGGTGGTGGCACCCTGAATTGCCTAGTACACTTTATGCGCCATCCCGTGTTGCACGCATGCATTGACGGGGGTGTACTCCATTTGAGTAGCCATGCAGCAGTTTGATGCGTCTGTGCAGGAAGGCAGACATAAGTAGCTCAGAATTGATGAGCTCCACTCCCGTGTGCGCAAGCTGCGGTCACTTCCGCAGCTCACTGCCACAACTTCTGCACCACACAAGCACGTCCTGGCACCATGTGGCGTTGCTGACGCGAGGTGAATACTTTTTTCATATTGGCATATGTGCATGCATCAGTCGACTAGGCGTACAGCTGTCTACAGCTGTGTGCATATGGTGGACTTCGCAGGAAAGCGTAGCGCCTTACAAGTAGTGGTTGGACCCCCCCCCCCCTCCCCCTTGCCGCCTTCCCAAAAGCAATTTCTCAGAAGACTTCTTTGACCCCGGTTTGCTCTCAGCGAACACCCGGAAGCTTCGCAAAGGTGCATGTCGTGTGCCACGATGCACAGTGGACGAGGGGGACGGCACACACCACGGACAGCCTGCTGCTCCAACACTAGCCAGCTTTCTTTCGTACCACGCTGTGCGCTTGTGCCTCCGTTTGGCCCCCTCCCACAACAAAAACGGCTGGAGGTTCTAGGTGCAAGCACCAACCAGCGTACAAACATGTCGGATACTGAGTCTGGGGACGACGACGGCGTGGCAGCTGCTGCCACGGAGGCCGTGGCTAGCGAGACTAGGGAGGACATGGAGAGGAGGCACAAGGCGGAGGTCAGGGAACTGGACACCAAGCGGCGAGCCATGGTGAAGCAGGCTAACAAGAACAGGAAGAAGGTCGCAGAGGCTGAGGCCGCAGCCACGCAGGTGTGTATGGTCCCTCGGCAACCTGCAGCGCGCCGGCTGTGGGTGCACAGAAGACCTGTTATAATTGGTGTTGTGTAGCGCAGCATTGCTACCGCCTGCACTAGTAGCAGCGCCGGCCATGTATCAAGCATGAGCAGGCAACGTGGTCCTGTGGCTATTTGCTGCATACAGCAACCTGCGACCATTTGACACCAGCTGTCTGGTGCACACAAGACCTGCCATGAAGTAGTGTCGTGTAGCGCAGCAGCACTACTACCGCCTGCACTAGTAGCAGCGCCGGGCATGTCAAGAATGACCAGGCAACGTGGCGTCGCGGCTGGCTATTGCTGCATGCAGCAATCTGCGACCAAGTGACTGCTGCTGACTGCTGCTGCTGCAGCTGCTGCAATTGTGATGGCTGCTTTTCCCCGGTGCTGACAAAGCCTTTCCCCCGCCCACCTTGCTATGGCCTGCCACACCAAACAGATGCAGTATGAGTTGCGAGACAAGCACAGAGCGGAGTGCGATGCCATGGACGAGCTGGAGGAGAAGGGCCTAGCGCAGGCGCCACCAGAGGGAGACAGTGCTGAGGCAGCAGCGGCGGCGGCAGCGGCAGCGACGGCGACAGCGGCAGCGGAGAAGGCGAGGGAGGAGGAGGAGCGGCAAAAACGGAAGGCGAAAGCAAGCCGGAAAAAAGAAAAAGCGCGCGAAAAGGAGCTGGAAAAGTGAGCAGAGCTGCCGCTGCTGCATGGTGGCATTCGGTGTTCATCCGGGTGTTGTGCAATGCATAGTGTTGTTTGGTGCATGCACTGTTAGGTGCATGCACAGTTACTGCATGCAGCTTAACCACCAGTCAGAGGTACACGCGTGGGATGGCTTCTTCGAAGGTGCAGTATGTACAGTACCAGTTAGCTCTGATCAAATGGCTTTGCGGCGCAACATGTGTGCGTTGCGGTGTAATGCTTGTGTCCGCATGTGTTTACTGCTGGCAGCCAGCTCCTCCTTGGCTTGGCGACACCAAGCCTGAACATCCCGTCGGACCCTGCAATGCTTTCACTGCCGCCACCACCGCTGCCTGCCCCGCAAACACCAGCGCCTCAATCACACATGTCACATGTGGTGCGCAGGCAATGCGCATTCCAAAATACCATACAAAGGACACCATACCATTGTTCACACGTGCAAACACCCTCTAGGCACAACGCACATGCTCCACTGTGGACACCATCACGCGATGCCGCACTTACCCCCCCCCCCCCACACACACACACCAAACTTCAACTACTCCTCTACTTCAACTTTTCCCGCAGAGAGCGCCAGCGCGAGGAGGAGCGCGCCGCCGCGGGCCCGGACGCGCGCGTGGTTGAGCTGGAGGCCCTCAACACCTGCCTGCGGCCGCGCGGGCTCGCCGTGGCCCCCATCAAGAGCGACGGAAACTGCCTGTACCGCGCGGTCGCGCACCAGCTGCGCGTGAGCGGGCGCCGCCCCACGATAGGCGAGGCGGATTACGCGCCCATGCGCGCGGCGGCGGCGGCGCGGCTGCGCGAGTCCCCCGGGGAGTATATGCCCTTCACGGAGGCGGAGGACGAGGGGTCTTACGAGGAGTACTGCTCCAGGGTTGAAAGTAGCGCGGACTGGGGCGGCGAGGTGGAGCTGCGGGCGCTGGCGGAGGCACTCGGCGTGCCGATTGAGGTGTGGCGCGCGGGCGCGGCGGAGCCCATGGTGGTGGGGGGGGAAGAAGGGGGGGCGGGCGATGGTGCTGCGCCGCTGCGGGTGTCGTTTCACGAGCACTACTATGCGCTGGGCGAGCACTACAACTCGGTGGTGCCCGCGCACATGGTGGCGTCATGACGCGTCAGTGCGCAGTTTTTTTGTGGGTTTTTGGCGGATGTTGTGAACGCTGCTGCTGGGTAGCAGCAGCTGGGCACCTCCGAATGTTGTGTGGAAGTGTGCGGGCAGTGATGTTCAGCAGGTCTGTCGTGCGCTCTCTGTTTTGCTGCCGGGCCGTTTGAGCGCTGTGGCTTGCAGCCTGGTTGATATGGGGCCGCCGTGTGATGATCTGTGCCTGCTGCCCGCAGCCTCGTTGCGGTGTCTGTGGCGGGTTACGGCAGTTGTTGAAGTCTATCCCTGCAACGTCAAGCTTGCTGAGCAAATCTGACATTCGAAGTGTTGTCAGCGCGTTTTGAACTGCCAGTTGTTGTGAGCGCACCCGCCGCCCACCTGCCAGGCGGCGGAGGCTTCAGCCGCCTCGACCCCGATGCGAAGATCTAGAGGCGCCATGGAGCCGCGTCGTGGGCGTCTGCAGCGGGTGCCGCGGCCTGTCCTGCTGGCAGCAGCAGCCGCCCTCCTCTCTCTGTTGCCGTGTGCCACCGCTCTGCTGGCGCCGCGAGGCCTGGCAACGGAGACACAGCGGGGGCTGCGCCAGCTGCACCAGCCAGCCCCGCATGAGAACCGGAGGGGCGGGCTCGCCATGCAGCGAAGGGCGCAGGACAGGGGCAGGGCGGGACGCCGGCGGGAAGGTGGTGGGTCTACTAATGGGCGGGCAGGCATTTCGTTCGGAGAGGGGAGGGCAGCCGGGGCAGAGGGTTGCAAGGCAGGGGGGAGGTTGTTTCGGAAGGCAGCGGCATCAGGGGAGGAGGCTGAGTACACGGGCAGCGGCATGGCACGGGGAAGGAAGGCTGCGTTTACAGCTCGGGCGAAAACCATGGGCAACCTGACAGGGCAGGACCTGCAGAGATGGGACTTCAGGAGGATCAACGAGGCACCGCTGCAGGGTGTCGACAAGGTGTGTCTGCGCAGCAACGGCGGCAAACAACTCAGCTGCTGGTGCAACTGCCACCCAACACGCTCTCTATGTGCCTTCCATCACTGACAAGCAGGCGCGCTTACCATCGGCTGGTTTGCCTTCTTGTCGATTTCCGACAACAAACACAGCACACGCAGCACCCCAGCACCTCCATGTTCCGGCTTCCCGGCTTCTGTGCGAATGCACGCGGCGCGGCGCTGCCCCATGGTGCTGGCTGCTGCATGCGCTGCCACTGGCTCACCACTGCGACTGCTGAACGCTGCCCCTGCCACCAACACTGCCACCCTGCCCCCCCCCTCAGAACACCCCCGTCAACGGGGGCGGCAAGCGCGCCCGCCAGGCCGCCGGCCGCGGGCGCGGCGCCAAGCGCAGCGCGGCCTACTGCGCGCTGAGCGACTACAGCGCTCACTTCACGGAGCTCGTCTCCCTGGAGCTGCAGTGCGAGAAGGACCAGGTGTACGAGAGGCTCCTGGAGTGGACCCCGCGCCAGCTGTCCGACGGCGGTTACACGCTCATGCACCTCGTCGGCATGCCGCGCGGGCGCCTCTTCCGCGAGCACGTCGTGCGCTTCTCGCTGCCGCCGCAGCGTTCCGCAGGGGCGGTGGGTGGCGGAGGCGGTGCAGCGGGTGGCAAGCGCGCGCCCGGCGCCGCGCGGTTGCGGCGCCCCGCCCTGCCGTTCCACCGCTTCACCGCCGGCGACGTCATTGCGATCACGGGTGAGCGCTGTGCACAAGTTTGCGCTGAACAGCACTCGGTGGACACCCAACCGGGTAGTCACACCCATGCCGCACAATCATGCCTGCCAGGTTCCGTGCGCCGCCGTCTCCCGCTGCCACTACCTGGCTCCCGTTCTTTCCTTCGCAGCACGTGGTGGACATGCAACCCAGCGGTCACACACGTGCCACACAATCACGCCCGCCACGCTCCGTGCGCCGCCGTCTCCAAAGGCCATCCCGTGGCTCCCCTGCATTCACACTTTTAGAGTGCTCTGCATGCCACCTCACTGCCTCTGCCCCGCTGTTCCCCCCGCGCCGCCGCCCGCAGCCGGCGACAAGCCGCCCAACCCGGCCCTCGCGGACAGCGACAGCGCCAACGCCCACCTGGACGGCGTCGTCCTGGAGCGCACGCCCTACTTCCTGGACGTGGTCGTCAAGCAGCTGCCGGAGGGTCTGGCGAGGCCCGCGCAGGGGGGGAGCGGCGGGGGGGGCGGCGGCACCGTGGTGATGACGGGCGCCACGGCGCTGTTCCGGCTCGACCAGTTTGTTAACGGAGTGAGCTACGACCGGCAGTACCAGGCGCTGCGCTGCGCGACGGCGCCGGACGCGGGGTTCTTCTGCCCGGATCTGAGGAGCCTCGTCGTGGTGAGTGCGGTGCGCACGTGGGACGGGATAGGGAGGGGGGGGGGGACAGTGTACGAGGGGGGAAGTGTATCTGTCGGGAAAGCCGTTGTTGGTGTGGGCGGTGCTCATTTAGCGGCCTGGTCATCAGTGCTGTGTACATGAAATGCCAGTGGCGCGCTGACGGTGTGGTTGGCCTTTGGTTTGCAGGTTTACCGTAGTTACCTTTTTTCTACAGGTGTTTAGTCAATACTTCAATTTTTGTTTCGTACTACAGTAGTACTTCTGAAGTAGAATTCATGTGGGGTTTGCTGCTTTGCACAGGGGCGGCGCTGGACCAGGGCTGACGGCTGGCTTCGCGTGTGCAAAGCGGTGTCCGGAGATGGTTTGTGTGTGCGTATGGTGGGTGCGCAATATCCCTACAGGTGATGCAGGCATTTATGCGAGCCGTACCAAGTGTAACGGCATTTGCATTTTAAAGTGAATAACGTTATGGTAAGTATGATGATACCATTTTGTCAAGTGCGCTTTTTTCACAACTACTTACAAAGCAATTGCTACATAATTATGTTCCAAAATTGACAGCAAGCGTCTCCTTGCCTGTCTATGGAGCAGATTGTGCAGGAGCACCTGCTTGTTGTCATTCTCATGTGCATGTGTGGATGACCCATTGCTCAATACACGACAAGCTTGGTTTGCGCATGACCTTGAAAGGAATGTGTCGTCGATATTGTTATTCATGCGTAGACAAATGTGTTTGCTTGCGTCCCGTATCACACGATAAGATCAATTTTATTTCAACTTGCTTGTTTGTGTTTGGCATCAATACCTGGTCACGGTACCTCACGTACATATTCAGTGCTACGGTACTTACTAGCATGTATGTACTGGCTGAGCCCAATGCCTTACGAGCGTCTGCTGGGCATTGCGTGCAAGGTATTGTGAGAAGGGTGACCTTGACGGAAGACCTCTGCCCTGTACTATTACAGTGGTAGTGCTACCAGAAAGAAGAATAAATTGTGTGTAGTCCACAACCTTATTGCACATCCATACATGGTACAGTGCTTCGCAGATAGTATGCCTGACTATCTGAAGGGATGTGGTGAGTTAATTGCCGTACCTGGCGCAATCCAGAGGGTCGGCTTTATCCCACTCGCCTACACTATGTGATTCAGTACTACCAGAGTATATATATATATATACTTCTTGAAGTTTGTATATCACCCGTACCAGTTTAGTTGAAGAATAAGTATACATACTCCAGGGTATAGTTCTTGAAGTAGAATTATACACTTCAATACGCACATACCCCTGAAAGTATTTGCTACAAATATGTGCATGTACTTCTAGTACAAGTACAGTTACCCGGTGCACATGGCGTACCTATGCTGTAAGCTACACATGTATAGCACCATAACTGTAGCATATTTAAACTTCGAAGTATGCATACACGTGTGTATAACACTGTGTACATACTACACGTGTACTGTGTACAACACTGTGCATACTTTGACTGAAGCTTATACTTCTAAAGTATAAAGTAAATTGATTACTGCCTACAGTATGTTGTGCTGCCACATACACTTTGATGTGTTGAAAGTACTTCAAAGTCTACTTCGAAGTACTTCAAAGTATGTGATATCAAGTACTTCTGAAGTACACCCTACATGTGCTAGCTTCACGCGACCATGAAAGTGTGCATTAACAATGTTCTAGACCAGGATACAGCAACCATGTCCTGTTGTCAAACCACATATTTGATGACGCTGGTGGCTGCCGCAACCACCATCCAACGACGTCATTTGCCGAACCTGGCATTCAGCACAGTACTGCAAATACGTCTTGAAGTACATTTACTTGTCTGCGGTGCAAGTCTTGCGTGCAAGTCCAAAGTGACGACTGATCCCACAGCACGGTGCATTTTGCTGGAACCACAAATGTGCAAATCACCATTGCCATGGGTTGGGGTGTGCCATCGCTGTTGGGCATGCTGCAGTCGCATGGTCGTGCCTGGGCCCTGACCACATAAATTGTTGTGGAGCACCCCATGTACTCTACAGAGTGGCCTTGACACACCAAACTTTTCCCTCAGACACGCCTCGTGAGCAGACTGCCAGTAGCGCCGGCCCCGTCAAGCCAACTCAGCTGTCCATCCAGTGTGCTGTATTATGAAGTTCTTATAGACATATGTGTATACTTGAAGTACACTACCAGGGTAATATTTACTGGTAAAAATTACTAATGCGAGAGGTATGTGAAATAACATGTACTGGCACGTGTACACATTCCTGGGTGTGATAACATGAACTGGCACGTGTACACATGCCCTGGCACAGAGCACAGCACGCATCTCATCTGTCCCAGGAGCTGCATCGGCACCTCTTGCAAACTTGCAACCACAGCCACCGCACGTGCTGTGCTTTCCTTCGCTGTGCTTTCCTTTGGCGGGAGCACCGCATGCCAGCATGCCGTTCCCCTTCCTCATTTCAACCTATGGCACCCACACTGTACTTTGGCATGTCACACACCCCATAACCCAGGCTGTGCAACCCACGCACACTGCATTTACCCAGGGTGGTTTCAAAGTGCATGTGGCAAGGGTCCGCGCCTCTGTTCAGCCTTCCAGTCACCCCTCATCTTCAACTGCGCGGGCGGCTCCCCGCACACACCCCGAAGCACTCCCCAACGCTCCTCACACCACACACGCGCTCTACCGCGCACCCGCCCGCTGCCCGCAGGACTGCCTGAGCGCGACACTGGAGCTCCTGGGCGACAGCGGCGGCGCCGCCGCGGGCATGGTTCCCCTGGACCTGCAGCGCAGCCTGGCGGAGGTGGCGGAGCGCGGCGGCGGCGGCGGGGAGATGGATCAGTTCCCGCGCATGGCACGCGAGGCGGCGCAGCTGGGATATGCGCGCGCGGACATTGACGCCGTGGTGCGCGCCTCTGGCGAGGTGAGCGGGTGGTGGCGGCGGCGACGGCGGCGGCAGCCGTGGCAGTGGTGTTGACGTACGTGGCAGGAGAGGTGTCGTGAGGCGAGACAGGGTTGGTAGGCGGGGTGGTGGTGGTGGCAGCGGCGGCTGTGGCAAAGGTGTTGACGTGGCAGGAGCGGCGTGGTGTGGTGAGGCAGGGTTGGTGGGGGGTGTGACGGCGGCGCCGTGGTTTGGGTGGGAATGCGCTTTTGCTAGTGGTACGGGTCTGCGAGAAACCAGCAACACTTGCAGCGGCGAGCGGTGTGCCTCGCCGGTAGTTGAGGCGGCGTGGCCAGGTCACAGGCACACACACTTTGGTGCCAGGGTGCGCCGCCGTTGGGCCTGCACTGATGGCGTTAGCCCTTGCGGAGCAGCAGCAGCAGCACACAGCTGCCATTGGCTGTGGCTAGCTGGCGCAAGGGGTGCCAAGTTGCACCGCCAACAGCGTGTGATGCTCGCACTTGTCAGCAGCGTCTGCTTGCATGGCATAGTTCCGCGTTGTCTTTGGTGCATGGCGCGCGGTTGCTGGCACCGACCACCTGCCGTAGGCATTGCATCTTGCTTTGTTGCATCATGTACTAGCTAACCTGCTCAACAAGTGCGGGGAAGCAAGCCGCTGGCACAGAACCACCCACATATCGCGGAGACCAGCTGACATGTCACTTTGTGTGTCACACTGGCCATGCATGGCTCATGCGCGATCATGCATTTTCCATGCTGCACAGCCCTGCACATCCTGTTTCGCCTGCCATTGCCACTCACCACCCATGTGCCGTGCGGCGGCCCTGCATCTGAATGCGGCCACTGCTGCGCATGCATGTGCCTCACTGCAGGCGGAGAGCTTGAATGACAGGCAGGTGGCCGCTGTCCGCCAGGCCCTGGAGCGCCGACTCACCCTCATACAGGTGCGCCTGCAGTGGCGGCTACTCACGCGCCACATGTCGGCTGTTCATGGCTTGCAAGTGCGGCTTTCCTGCATGCTTTTCCGTAAACACTGTCGCAGCATGGAAAGCAGGGGGGGGGCACTGTTGTGTTGCGAACGCCGCAGCAATCCATGTGGCAACAGCAGCGGTGGTGACCGCACTCCGGCTGGCAGCGCCACCACGTTTGCAGGACCCAACAAGGCATCAAACCCGGTGTGCGCGCCCTTCGCCCACCGCCACCAGCACCAGCGCAGCACCACCGCTTGCCAGCCCGCTAGCCACGGACAGCATGCCCAACCCGCTGCCGCTGTGTCCCCCCCCCACACACGCCGCACCCCCACACCCCCACTGTGCCTCACAGGGGCCTCCCGGCACGGGCAAGACGCGCACGGCGTGCACCATCATTGCGTGTGCGGTGGAGCTGCGGCGCGGGCGGCGCGCGCACGGGCGCGGCAAGGTCCTGGCGAGCGCCTTCAGCAACGTCGCCGCCGACAACGTGCTCGACGGCTGCCTTCGCCAGGGGCTGGCTTGCGTGCGCATCGGCCGCCCGGCCGCCGTGCGCCCCGACCTGTGGGCCGCCACGCTGGTGGGTGGCGGCGGCAGTGCGCGCTCTGGCACCTGGCCGGTGTGCAAGCAAGTGTGGGGGTGACTGGCAAGTGGCGCTGCAGTCATGCCTGGTTGCAGCTGCTGCAACTGGCGGCAGTGCTAGGGATGCGCATGGGCGGCGCACACAGGGCAGCTGGGCGCGCCTGCCGTGCGCGCCATCTGTGTGCGCGGAAGGCATGTGTGTGTGCGGGAAGCACATTTGTGTGTGCGCGGAACCCTGGTTTGTGTGGTTACGGGTGCGAAAACTGATTGCGTGATGGCGTATGGCCAGCAGTGCTTTTTGTTTGCGCTGACGATCTGGATGCGCTGCCGCTGTGTGTTTGCGCCTGCCTGCCGTGTACGCGCCTCTTGGCAGGATGCGCACCTGGAGCGGCACCCCGAGCTCGTGGCCGTGCGCGACATGGTAAGCAAAATGGCCCATTAAAGCGCTCTTGTTTGGCGCTACAAAGAGGTACATGTACTTCAAGAGCATACTTACATAAAAAACAAGTGTGTGGCAGCGATGTGCAATGATGTGCACCGCTTTTACGCCATTGTAGCATACAGCTTTCGAACAAGAATACACGTGCTGCCATTGTGCGCACATGTGCGTGTATGGGTCATATTTGGTGCTCTTGGTATGATTTGCACAACATTGAAGTAAGTGGTGAAGCTTTTATGATTTGAAGTAGTCGTGACAAAATACTGAATTTTTCATAGGTACCAGGGCGCAGCTACTGTAGGTACCGGCACGTGTGCAGCGATAGCACCTTTGGCTCCAGTACATACCCGTCGTTCCCCAGCTGGCAGCAGCAGCAGCAGACAGCTGGGTAGTGCTGGATGTCCAACATTACATGTACTGTTGGGACGCCACCGCCCACCCTCAACAGGGAGTCAACAGCAGCAGCCCCATGCAATTGCCCAGGTGGTCCCGCCACACCTGTGCGTGCCACTTATCAGTAACTGTTGTCGAAGGTATCTGGAACTACAAAGAATTACCTGGTGGTCTTGTGCAGCAACAAATCCTTCTAACAACCACACTATTCCAAATACCCCTGTGTCTAGAACGTGATTTAAAACGTTACCCTCTCTTCCGCCGCTTCACACCCGCAGGTGAACCGCAAGACGGCGGCACTCATGCAGGGCAAGGCCACCAAAACCGGTCCTGCAGCCGGCAAGTCTGGCGCCGCGGCGGCTCGTGACCTGCGCTCACTGCAGGGCGAGTTGGAGGCCGCGGAGGCGCGCGCGGTGCGCGCCATTTTGGAGGGCGCGGACGTGGTCGTGTGCAGCTGCATCGGCGCCGGCAACGAGCAGTTTGTGGCGGCGACGCAGCAGTGCGAGGAGACCGGGCGCTCGGGGGGGCTCCTGTTCTCGACCGTTTTGATAGACGAAGCGACACAGGTGTGTTTTGGTGTTGTCGTCGTGTGTGCCGCAGGCCGTAGACTTGCGCGCACGTCCACGCGGGGCACGGTGGAGCAGTGGGGCTGCAGTCGCGGTGCATCACACTTGGTGTTAGCTGCTGCTTGTTGAACGGCCCTGGCAGGAGTGGCAGCGTGTCAGCGCTGCCATTCGTTGACCGAAGGACCACCCCCTGCGTCGCAGCGTGCGCCAGCCCGTACATGTGTTCGCCACCGCACTCACCCTGCCTCTGTCCCACACACTGTCTGTGAGGTGCCGCTTCTCGAACATACCCCTGACGGCAGCGGTAGCAGCAGTAGCTCAGCGCTGACGCCGCCCGTTCGCCGCCAGCCACCACTGCACCGCAGCGCGCTGTCGCCTCCGTGCTCACAACTGCACTAACCCTCTGCCCCTCCGACTGTGCCGCCGCCACCGCCACCGCTGCCGCTGCTGCTGCCACCACTGCCGCCGCCACCACTGCCGCTGCTGCCGCCGCCACCGCTGCCGCTATTGCCGCCGCCACCGCTGTCGCTGCCACTGCCGCCTCCCTCCCCCGCAGGCGACGGAGCCCGCGAGCCTGGTCCCGCTGATGCGCGGCTGCGAGCAGCTCATACTCGTGGGCGACCAGAACCAGCTGCCGCCGACGATCCTCTCTCGCGGCGCGGCCACCGGCGGCCTCTCCACGAGCCTCTTTGCGCGCCTCATGCTCGCCGGCGTCGCCCCCGTCCTCCTCAGCCGCCAGTACCGCATGCACCCACGCATCGCCGCCTTCCCCAGCGACCGCTTTTACGGGGGGCGCCTCATTTCCGTGCCGAGGCCCGCGGACCGCCCCCTGCCGCGCGGCTTCCCCTGGCCGAACCCGCTCGTGCCCGTCGCGTTCGTGGCCGTGCAGGGGGCGGAGCGCAGGGGCGGCGGCGGCGCGCGCGAGGACGGCGGCGGCACCTCATGGTGCAACCCCGCGGAGGCTCGCGCGGCGTGCGCGGCGGTGCGCCTGCTGCTCGGCGG
>JAULBY010031961.1:0-15469 GCA_032358315.1 Ophiocytium majus
TGCAGATGGAGACAAAGTTGGTGGAGAAGGTTTTAACACTTTCATAGAATAACCTAAATAAACGATATGGCAAGAAACACAAGAATTTTCTCGGATTTAGACCTCAACTTCACTGCACATCCAGTGACTGGAGATATAACTCGTAGATTTGATGAGGATGCCATCAAACAATCTGTTAAAAATCTACTATTGACTAGAAACTATGAGAGACCATTCCACAGCGAAATTGGATCTCCTATTAGACAGTTATTATTTGATCTACCTGGTCCAATGTTTAATGTTATGCTTCAGAGAGCAGTCATTGATGTTATCACTAATTTTGAACCCAGAGTTAATATTATTGATGTTAGAGTGGACGACTATTCTGATGCAAACGAAGTTTATGTAACTTTAGAATTTAAAATTGTCAACACCGAGAGACCACTTACTCTCGAATTAGCCTTAGAGAGAACACGATAAATGGCAATCACTACAACTAGTAAAAGAATGAGTGTATCAGAGTTAGACTTTGATACTATTAAAACTAATCTAAAAACATTCCTTAGTGGTCAATCAGAATTTCAAGATTATGATTTTGAAGGCTCTGGTATGTCCGTTCTTATAGATCTGCTGGCATATAATACACATTATAATGGTATTTACAATAACTTAGCAGTAAACGAAATGTTTCTGGACTCTGCTAGTAAACGAGCATCGGTAGTTTCTCTTGCTAAAATGTTAGGTTATACACCAAGATCTGCAGTGTGTGCAAGAGCAGTTGTTAATGCTACAATTAGTGCGCCATCTTCTAGTCCAGATGTAGCAACACTCACCGCACAACAACCCTTCTCAACTTCTATTGATGGAACATCTTACACTTTTTATAATTTAGAAGATGTTACTGTGGCAAGAAGTACTAGCGGAAATTATACATTTTCTAATTTAACTATTATTGAAGGCACACCACTATCATACAAATATACGGTTGCAACAGGTGTCCGTTATATTATCCCAAATGCAAATATTGATGTTTCTACTCTAGTAGTACAAGTTCAAGAAAGTTCTACATCAGACTTGTACGAAACTTTTACACGAGCAGAAGATCTAACTGCAGTGACTAATATAACAAAAGTATATTTCTTAAAAGAAATTGATGATGGTCTTTATGAATTAACTTTTGGAGATGGTGTTCTTGGTACTGCTTTGTCAACAGGTAATGTTGTTAATATTAATTATTTTGTTTCTAGTCTAGATGCACCCAATTCTGCAAACATTTTTACATATAATGGTATATCAGTTTTAGGCAGTAACTTGTCAGTAGTCACTGTATCTGCAGCATCTAATGGTTCCAGTTCAGAAGATATTAACTCAATTAAATTTAATGCACCTAGATTATTTGCTGCACAAAATCGTGCTGTGACTCCAGATGATTATAAATCACTAATCTATAGTAAATTTCCTGCAGCACAAACTGTTTCTGT
The DNA here is from genome assembly GCA_032358315.1 of Ophiocytium majus. NCBI lineage: Eukaryota > Xanthophyceae > Mischococcales > Ophiocytiaceae > Ophiocytium > Ophiocytium majus. The sequence goes on from JAULBY010031961.1 coordinate 1,461, forward strand.
TTGGGGTGGTGAAGATAACAACCCACCAGTTTACGGTAAAACATATATCTGTATCAAACCAAAAGACGCTAGCAAATTAACTAATCAACAAAAAGAAATAATTTCAACTGAAATTCTAACTCCAAGAAGTGTTGTTTCTATCACACCTGAGATTGTTGATCCAGAATATTTTAATATTAAAGTGACATCTTTTGTTCACTACAATCCTAAAGAAACTAGTAAAACACCAGCGCAGATTGAAACTATTGTTAAAAATGCAATATTAGATTACGATGAAAAAGAGTTACAGAGATTTGAAGGTGTTCTCCGTTATACTAAACTAACTGGTATTATTGACCAAGCAGATTCTTCTATTGTAAATAATATTACTCGTTTAATGGTTCGCCATCCCCATATTCCACAATATGGTATTAATGCTCAATATGTGTTAAATCTAATTAATCCTATCTCACAGGATGGTGGTAAACAAGGTGAAGTTTTTGCATCGACTGGGTTTTATGTTCCTAATAGTACAAGAACTCATTATCTTGATGATGACGCAATTGGAAATATTCGTCTTTATTATTTGAATTCAAACTTAGATAAAGTAGTTGTAAATGCCACACAAGGTACAATTGACTATGAACTTGGTTTAGTCAAAGTTAATGGTTTAAATATTGTTTCTTTAGATGGACCATACTTTGAATGGCAGGTCAAACCCGAATCTTATGATATTGTATCAGCGTTAAATCAAATTGTTCAAATTGATCCAACACTATTAAGTGTTACTGCTATTGCTGATAATACTGCCAATGGTGATCTTGGTGCTGGATACAACTATCAGTTTAACTCTATTAGATCATAATGTCAAGAACTCAATTATCATCTGTTGTTTCTAGACAGATCCCTGAATTTATCAGGGAAGATTATCCAACATTTGTTGCTTTCGTAGAAGCATACTATGAGTACTTGCAATCTCAGGGAGTAGATTTATCTACTATCAGAGATATAGATAACACTCTAGATGAGTTTATTATACAATTTAAAAAAGAGTTAGCGCATAATCTTCCTCAGATTAGTGGTGACGAGAGATTTTTATTAACTCATATTAAAGATCAATATCTTGCCAAAGGATCTGAGGCATCTTATAAACTTTTATTTAAATTATTATTTGGTAAAAATGTAGAACTAACATATCCTGGATCTCAGATGCTTCGTGCTTCTGATGGAAGATGGAATCAAGAAATTTCTATTTTTGCTCAAGTAGATTATGGTAACCCAACTGATATTGTCGGTAAATTAGTAGATATTCAAACAGAAACTAGATTAATTAGAGTTCTTGTTGATAGAAAGGAAGATCTTATTGCCGAAGTAGATCGTATTGTTGCTCTTGGTGGCAATATTTACGAATTCTTTTTAGATAAAAAATTCTTTGGTGTATTAAAACCAACAGACAGAATTAAATATAAAGATCAATTTCAAGCAACAATTCTTCCAGCAACTCAAACTCCAACAATTTCTCAGGGTGGCCAAAACTTTCGAGTTGGACAAGTTTTTGAAATTAGGTCTGGAAGTGGAACTGGTGCTTTAATAAAAGTTACTGCTGTTGATGATAATAATGGTATTAAATACGCAGAATTTATTAAATTTGGTATCGGTTATAATTCAGATTTTGCTGTAAGTATTTTATCAACAAATACAATTAACTCTGCAATTCAGCAAGAGTCTACATCTTCTTCTAGCAGAGTAGGTAGCAATATAACGATTGGCGATAGGACTCTTGGTACTAATGAACAGGGTTATATTAACAGTGGCGACTATATCACAAGCACTTATATAGACGGCACATATGCTGGTACTATTCTTCGTGAGTTCTCATTAAATTATAGAAATGCTCAGACTAATGCTGAAGATCCTGCTATTATTAAAGTTGGTCTTGGTGCATTGGTAAAATATCCAGGATACTTTACTGCTAATAATGGATTCCCAGATGATGCTATTTACATTCAAGATAGTAAATATTATCAAGCGTTTTCTTATGTTCTTAGAATTGATGAGAGATTATCCACTTACAAATCTGCAGTAAAAACAATGCTTCATCCTGCAGGTATGGCATTGTTTGGTGAGTATAATATTACCAATACTGTCGATTTAAGTATCACTTTAGAATCTCTGGTTAAATCACTTGGTATTGGTATTGAAGATACTTTTGCTGCAGTAGATGCAAATTTAATAGCATTAAATATCACAAAAGTATTGGCAGATTCTATTAGTACACCTTCTGATAGTTATTTTATTCGAGTATTTACTAAAGTTCTTGCGGATTCTATTGACACCCCTAGTGATACATATACACAGTTATTTACTAAAGGATTATCTGATACCTATTCTGGAACTACAGATAGTGGAACTACTCTATCAATAGGTAAAGAATTGGCAGATACTTCAGTTGGAACTCTAACTGATTCTATTTCATCGTTTAGCATTGGAAAGTCACTAACAGATACACCAGTTATTTCAGAATCTTTGGCCACAACCACGACTAAATATCTAGAAGATACGAGTATCGGTACTTTAACCGAGGAAGGGCAGGTTTGGAAAAATCCATATCAAGCCCAAAATTATTTTGCTACCACCACTTATGTTGTTGGTTTAGAACAAACCTTCACTTAATTTAAACAGGAGATCCCTATGATTCAACAAAATGAAAACCTAAAAGCGACAGGTAAAGTTCGCATCGTTAAAACTAATGCACAAGGTGTTACAGTGCAAGACTTTGAAGTGCCTAACCTAGTTGTTACGACTGGTAAAAACTTCATCGCATCATCAATGATTAAAACCACCACTAACTCTCCAGCAGCCATGACTCATATGGGTATTGGTACAACTAGTACAACTCCAGCTGCAGGTGATTCTGCTCTAGGTGGTCAAACTGGTCGTGTATCACTATCTGCTGGTACAGTGTCAGGCAACGCAATCACTTATACTGCAACATTCCCAGCTGGTACTGGTGATGGTGCTATTGTTGAAGCAGGTATTTTTAATGCTTCTTCTGGTGGTACTATGCTTTGCCGTACTACATTTCCAACAGTAACTAAAGGTTCTGGTGATACTATTGCTGTAACTTGGGTTGTAACAGTAAGTTAATTTAAATTTAAGGTTCTGTTAAATGCCGACATCATCTTCTCTAATTAAAACCATCCTGCATAAAACTCTTGCAGAGGGTGTTTACAAGGATGTTACAACTAAAAGTTCTAACTATTATTATTTCCTTGGTAAAACACTAGAGTGGAGTGATGAAACTGCACCCCCTGCTCCTGTAGACAGTTATGCCTACGAGCGTTCAGTTCGTGATGATATTATTACACTAAAAGCCATCTCACCATCTGATGTGGCTTTTGTGATTCCTCGTGTTAACTGGTTATCAGGAACAGTTTATGATATGTATGATGATGAGTATTCAGACGAAGTTGTTGGTATTGATATTGTAAATGGTGGAGAGAATTTTACTTCGTTACCTACTATTACAGTAACTGGTGGTGGTGGAACAGGTGCTAAATTTTACCCAATAGTCTTTGATGGATCTATTGTTGGAATTGAACCAGTTGGTATAGTTGATACATCAAGAGGATATGGTTATACTAGTGCTCCTACTATTACAGTAACTGGTGGTGGTGGAAATGGTGCTATTTTAAATGCCGTTATGAATATTGCACCTTCAGGATCACAAAAATTAGAAGATTGTAATTTTTATGTTCTGACAGAAGACTATAATGTATACAAATGTATAGACAACAATAATAATGCAGCCTCAGTTAATAAACCATTGGGTACATCAGTATCTCCAATAACTACTGAAGATGGTTATGTTTGGAAGTTTATGTATACAGTTCCAATTAATTTAAGAAGTAAGTTTTTATCAGAAGACCAGATGCCTGTTATTTCTGCGCTGACTAATCAATTTTATTCTAATGGTGCCATGGATACCATTATTATTAATAATAAAGGAAGCGATTATACTACAGCTAGTATAACTGTTAGTGCCAGTGATGGTTATAGAGAAGAAGACCCCACATTTTTAAATACAATTGTAGTTGATACAAGTGGTAATGGATATATTAACCCAACGGTAACATTTGCAGATCCAGTGACTAATGGAACTTCTTTTATTTCTGAATCTTCTGTATTTTTAGGACAAAGAATATACAATTCAGTATTTGATTTTTATGAAGTTTCTAGTCCAGGAACATTATCAACTGCTGAACCAACTCATAGATCGGGCACTGTTCGAAATGGTTCATGTTCATTAAAATATATTGGTAGCAGAGTTACAGGAACTGTAAACACAACAGGTACGACTGTTAGTTCTGGATCTTTTACCGTTGGCGTAAAATATACAATCGCTAGTCTTGGCACTACAACGAACACTCAGTGGAATACAATTGCAGGTACTTCAGGTATAACATATAGTGTCGGTAGCACATTTACCGCTGCTATTATTGGCACTGGTCTTGGAAGTGGTTCTGCAACAACTAAGGGTATTACCAGCATAACTTTATTGGGTGGTGTTAGAGAAATTAACATGATTAACGCTGGTTCTGGATATACCACAACACCAATAATTTCTTTTTCTGGTGGCAGTGGTTCTGGAGCAACTGCAGTTGCTAAGATGAATGTTGGATCAGTATTATACTGTACTGTAACAAATCAAGGTGATAATTATACCAGCGACCCAACTGTAACTTTTGGTACTCAATGGAGTGCATTATCAGCTGTGTTAGTAGATGAGCAATATTACTATTCTAGTAAATTATACACTGTTTCTACTGGTGGTTATTTTGGCTCTGTTGCTCCAACTCATACATCAGGAACAGTAGTAAATTCTCCTGCGTTTGCAGCATCAACTGCATTAACTTTAAATAGCACTGTTTATGTTTCTAATAGATTATATAAAGTTACAACTGCAGGTACTACGCATGCTTCTACAGTCCCATCACATACTAGTGGAACAGTAACAAATGGCACAGCTGGATTATTATATCTTGGTGTTCCAGCACAATTAACTTACGCTGGAGTTCCAGCCACTGGTGAAGTTGTTCGTAGATTTGGTGCTGGATATTCTACTGCACCAACAATTACTATTACTGATGCAGCAAGAGTTGGTACAATTGCTGCTTCCTTTTCATTTCAAACAGCAAAATCTGAAGCCAAATTATTACCTGTTATTGATAATGGACAAATTGTTGCAGTTACTATTGAAAATCCAGGTATCGGTTACTCAACAGCCACACTAACTGTTTCTGGAGATGGAACTGGAGCAGAATTAAGAGCAGATCTTAATATTGGAACAATTCAATCATTGCAAGCAAATAATGAAATTTTAACTACTGCTGGGACTATCGATGCTATTAAAATAATTTCTGGTGGTTATGGATATGGTGTAGCAAATATTGAAATTCAAGGTGATGGGGTTAATGCAACTGCTGAAGCAGAAATTGATACTGCTTCTGGTAGAATTATAAAAATAAATATAACAAATCCAGGAGCAGGATATACTTTTGCTAATGTTGTGATTAATGGTAATGGTCATGGTGCTAATTTAAGAGCAATTATGTCTCCATTTGGTGGACATGGTAAAAATGCACCAAATGAATTATTTGCAAGAACATTAATGTTTTATAGTAATGTATCCACAGACTTAAACCAAGGTGTTTCAGTAAATAATGACTATCGTCAATTGGGAATTATTAAAAACCCAAATGAGTATAATTCAGATCAAAGATTCCAAGGAACTATTGGTTCAGGATGTTTCATTGTGCCTGCTACTATTAATACATCTCAGTTTCCAAGAGACACTGATATAACAATAACCAGAACTATTGATGGTGTTGATTATGATAGAAGATATCGTGTTGTTGCATCATCATCTTCTGGTGCTTTAATACAATCACTAGATAATGATATTCCACAAATTAATGATTCTTTTGCTAACACAGACGGATATATTTTCACCATTACTGGAGAAGTAGGTAATCCTACCATAGATAAATATTCTGGTCAGTTAATGTTTATTGATAATAAAGCAGGGTTTACTCCTTCCGCAGATGAAACTGTGACTTTAAGAACAGTTATCAGATTCTAACATAAATAGATTAGAACTAACTAAAGAGAAATTACGAATGGCTATTGATTTTAACACAGAACCGTATTACGACGATTTTACCGAATCTAAAAGATTCTTGCGTATTTTATATCGTCCTGGATATGCAGTCCAAGCACGAGAATTAACTCAAATGCAGACTATTCTGCAGAATCAGATTTCTCGATTTGGTAGTCATGTATTTAAAGAAGGATCACTAGTCATCCCTGGAGAGATCGGGATTGACACCAAAATTGCATATGTTAAACTAGAAGCATCATATGGTGGTGTTTTATCAGATACTTTAGTTGAGAAATTTCCTGGTCTAATTATTGAAAACACTACTACTGGTGTTCAGGCACAAGTTATTCACTATACTGTATCTTCAGGCGCAGATTCTGCAGCTTTATTTGTTAGATACTTAAATTCTGGTGATAACACTACTACAAAAACATTCTCTGATTCAGACATTTTAACCAATACTGCAGGTACAAATTTAGCTGGGACTGTTGTTGCTGCTGGTGAATTTACATTACAGGCATTAACATCAGGATCAACAGGAACTGGTTCTATTGCAACTATTAAACAGGGTGTCTATTACATCAAAGGACATTTTGTTTTAGTTCCAGAACAGATAATTATCCTTGATAAATTTACAAACACTCCATCGTATCGAATTGGATTAATGACTACCGAAACTGTTATTACAGCAGAGGAAGATAGTTCTCTTTTTGATAATGCTCAAAATTCATTCAACTATGCTGCTCCAGGTGCGCATCGTTATTACATCGATGCAGTATTAACTAAATTAACCACCGATAGCGTACAGGATATAGATTTTATTGAGTTAATTCGTGTTAGCAACGGACAGACACAAAAAATTGTAAATAAATCAGAATACTCTTATCTTGAAAAAGAATTTGCTCATAGAACATACGATGAGTCTGGTGACTATACTGTTAAGAATTTTGAAATTGATGTTCGTGAATACAGAAATAATAATCGTGGTGCGTGGGTTACTGGTCGTGTATATTTAATCGGTGATGTTGTAACCAATAGTAGTTACACATATGTAGCTAAAAACAGTGGAACATCTTCTAATAGTACTCCACCTACTCATACATCAGGTTCTGTTTATGACGGATCTGTTTCTGGTGTTGGTACATCTGGTATTCAATGGGAATATAATTCAACTCCATATTATAATCGTGGCGTGTTTACTCCTGCTGCTGCAGAAAATCTTACTACACAACAAGCCAATGAAGCAAAATTAGCAATTGGTTTAGAGCCAGGAAAAGCATATGTGCAAGGTTATGAAATTGAAAAACCTGCCACTGAGTATGTTACTGTAAATAAGGCTAGAGATTATCTTTCAGTAGACAATGGTGTTATACCTGCAACTGTTGGTAACTATGTTCTGGTTACTAATATTAATGGTGCTCCTCCAATTAGCGCAAATGCTAATGCTTCTTTCAATCAAGTAACTCTTTACAATAGAGTAACTTCTGCAGTCGGAACAATTCCTTCTGGTGCCACTGTTGTTGGATATGCTCGTGTTCGTTTTATGGAATATCATAACGGAACTATTGGTGCACAAACTGCTATTTACAAGTTAGGTATTTTTGATGTTCAGATGGTTTCTGGATATGACTTTAACAGAGATGTTAAATCATTCTATCATGTCGGTTCAAGCAGTGATGTTAATTTAAATTTTACTGCTGATATTGAAGGAACTACTGCAGTTGGATCGGGTGTATTAACTCGTTTAATTGGTTCTGCTACTGCATCTGCTTCTACTACAATTACTGGTACTGGAACTTCTTTCCAAACTGACCTTAAAGTCGGTGATTATATATTTTTAGGAACTACTCTAAGAAGAGTTACTGCAATCGCATCTCAAGTTTCAATAACTGTTGATGCTTCAACATCTGTTACTGGTGCTACCATTGATAGGATTGGAACTATAGTATATGAACCAGAAAATACCTCTTTATTATTTCCATTCCCATATTATGCAATTAAAGATATAACTGATACAGTATATACTGTATATGAAACATTTACCAGTAGTGTTACTGCTGGATCAATTTCAATTGGACCACCAAGTTCTGGTACATTTGCGTCAGCAGCAGATCAAGATAACTATACTGTTATCGATACTGATGCAACTTCAGGTGGTGCTATTGTTGCTGCTACCGCTACTCCGTCAGGAACTAGTGCTACCCTCACTGTTAGTACTGGGTTAAATGGAAGAAATGTCTTTGTTATTGCAGCAGTGAATAAGAGTGGTGCTTCTCTAACACAAAAATCTAAAACATTAGTTTCTAATGCAACTAAAACATTTACTACTCAAGCAACAGCACAACAAACTGCTTTACTTTTAAGTAAAGCAGATGGATATCGTTTAGTATCTGTTAAGATGAAATCTGGAACATTTGCTTCTCCAGGTGCTACATACTCTATTGATATTTCAGATCGTTTTATCTGGGATGATGGACAAAGATCTACTCACTACGATGTGGCACGATTAATTCTAAAAAATTCATACGCTCCACCAGAAGCACCTATTGAAGTAACTTTTGATTATTTCACTCATGGTAGTGGAGACTATTTTACTAAAAATTCATATCCTGCCACAGTTCAGTATGGCTCTATTCCTTATTTCCAAGGTATTGCCTTGCGAGATGTTATTGATTTTAGACCAAGAATCAATGATGCAGGAACATCATTTACTGGAACAGGTGCATCAACTACATTACTGCCAAAGCGTGGTATTGATATTACAACTGATTTTTCTTATTACCTTGCACGAAAAACTAAAATCGCTGTAGACTTCGGTGGTAATTTCTTTGCTATTGATGGTGTTTCTTCTTTAAATCCAGGAGAGCCATTAGATCCATCTTTAGGGTTAGTCCTTTATAATCTAACATTAGAGCCATATACATTTGGAACATTAAGTAATAATGTTCAAGTTAATAGAATTGATAATAAACGATACACTATGCGTGATATCGGAAAATTAGAAAAACGAATTGATAACCTAGAATACTATACTTCATTATCTTTACTTGAACAACAGACTGAGTCTTTAGATGTTATAGATTCTACTGGACTAAGCAGATTTAAAAATGGTTTTATTGTAGATAATTTTGCTGGACATAATACTGGTGATACTTCATCTCCTGATTATGTTTGCTCAATTGATATGGAAAGAGCAGAACTGCGTCCATTTTATACAATGCAAAATGTTAACTTAATTGAGGGTATTTCTTCAGATTCAGATCGTCAGTTAGCAAACTATAAACTTTATGGTGATGTTATTACATTACCTGTTACTGATCATTTACCAATTGTTAAACAAGCGTATGCTTCTCGTTTAGAAAATATTAATCCGTTTGCAGTATTTACATTCCTTGGTGATGTTAAAATTAACCCATCTTCTGATGATTGGTTTGAAACAGATCGTCGCCCAGATTTAGTTATTGACATCGAAGGTAACTTTTCAACAATTAAAAACCTTGCTGAAAAATCAGGTGTACTAGGAAGTGTTTGGAATGCATGGCAGACTCAATGGACTGGTGCTCCAATTAGCACTGGTCGTATTAAATATACAACTGGTGGAAACTGGGCATCTCGCCAAGGTGATGTGTATTTAACACAAGCTGAATTACAAGCAAAATTTGGTATTAATGAATGGGGTAATGCTCGCCAAATTACAGTTGAGACTCAAGCAACTCAAGTTGGACAGAAGAGAACAGGTATTAAAACTACTCTTGTTGAGAAAATTGATAGACAAGTGGTTGGAGATCGTGTTCTATCAACTGCAGCTATCCCTTATATTCGTTCAAGAAATATTCTTATTCAAATTCAAAAGTTAAAGCCAAATACTCGTTTCTATCCATTCTTTGATGGTATTGATATTTCAGCTTATTGCACTCCTGCCACTAGAATAGAATATACTCCTACTGGAGCAACTGCTGCAGCAAAATTAATAACACATAATAAATTTGATACTGATACTAATGTTGGATCAAATGCAACAGCTACTGCTCGAAGAGTTGATGGTGATTCTCAAATTTGTTTAAATCGTGGAGATGTTATTACTGGTGGAACAACTGCTGCAACTGCAGTTGTTGTTGCTAAAGAATACAATCCAGATGCTGGAACATACGCTTTGTATGTAGTCAATATAACAGGAACATTCCAAGATAATGAAACTATTACTGCTTCTAATCCATTAGGGTTTGCATCAGCAGCTAGTGGAACAGTTGGAACAAGAACAATAAAATCTCTTGGAGGAACTCTAGTTTCCAATTATAATGGCGATTTACAATTATTGTTTAATATTCCAAATAATGATTCATTAAGATTCCGTTGTGGTAGTCGTGAACTTAAATTAGTTGATGTGACCACTGCTAATGGAGCATTTACATCTCGTGCTAGAGCAAACTATCGTGCAGAGGGTATTCTTGAGACTAAACAAAGAACTGTTAATGCAGTTCGTAATGCAGAGTTAGCACAAGAACCATTAGAAGATAATCAAGTTATTACTCAAACTTCAGAACGAGTTGTAGCTGATACTGGTTGGTGGGATCCTCTTGCTCAGACATTCTTAATTGAACAAAAAGGTGGATGTTTCTTATCTAAAGTTGATATCTTTTTCTCAAGTAAAGATACTGCGGTTCCAGTCACATTGGAAATCCGTGAAGTAGTTAATGGATATCCAGGTAAACGAGTTTTACCTTTCTCTCGTGTAACATTAAAACCAGAGTATGTGAATATTTCCGAAAACACAGTTAGTTTGGATGATGTGGATGTTAACTCATTTGATACTCCAACTACATTTACTTTCCCGAGTCCAGTGTATGTTCAAGAAAATACTGAATATGCTGTTGTTCTTGCTTCTGATTCAAACAATTATAAAGTTTGGGTATCAAGAGTTGGTGATTTAATTCCAGGAACATCCCGTACGATTTCTGAACAACCATATCTTGGGTCATTGTTTAAATCTCAAAATGCTTCTACTTGGACAGCAGACCAATCAGAAGATTTAAAATTCACATTATATCGTTGCCAGTTCCAAACTGGAGTTACAGCAGATGTTGAATATGTTAATGATGCCTTACCGAAAGTTACATTAGTAAATGATCCATTTGAAACAAGAAATGGTGTTGCTAAAGTTCGTGTGTGGCATGCAAATCATGGCATTCCAAGCGGATCATATGTAACACTTAGTGGTGTTACTGCTAATGTGAATGGCATCGCTTTTGCAGGGTTTAATACAACCCATACAATTAGTGATGTAGATTTAGATAGTTATTGTATCACTCTTGGATCTAATGCATCTTCAACTGGATATAGTGGTGGAACTACTGTTAAGGCGACTAGACATATCCAGTATGATGCAGTTCAACCATTAGTTCAGATCCAGGCATTCTCTGAAACACCAATTAGTTTTGGATTAAAGGGTGTTAGTGGTAAATCTGTTGACTCAACATCACAAGATGCTTATGTGAAAGAAGTTTCTTTCTCTAATGTATTGGCAAATGAAACTAACTATTTTGGTTCTCCAAAGATGATTGCTTCTGAACAAAACGAAGCAGATACTTCATTTGGGTTGAGTGGTGCTAAATCTGCAACATTTAATGTTATTATGACCACTACAAATGATGCATTATCTCCAATTATTGATACTCATAGAACAAGTCTTATTGCTATTGGAAATAAAGTTAATGCTCCATCTGAAACTAATATGAATGTGGCTTCATTGGATTATAATGTATTACTAAGTGCTGCCACTGGAGTTACTATTAGCGGTAATACAATTACTACATCAACTCAAAATGCTGCATTCTTAACAGCAACTGTTGGTAAATATTTAACAGTTGCTGGAGCAAGTAGTGGAACTAGCACCAATTTAATAACAGCAATAGCAGCAGATGGTAGTTCTATAACTTTCTCATCAACCCCTACTGCTGTAACAGGCAATGTAACTCTAACACAAAGAGAAAGATTTGTTGCTGAAAATGCTCCAACAGAGAGTTCTGCGTATAGTAAATATGTAACTAAGAAAGTTACACTAGCAAATAACTCTACATATTTGAGAGTTAAATTTGCAGCCAATCTGCCGTCAGATGCCACTATTGAAGTTTGGTATAAGACTAATGTGGTTGGTTCAACTATAGCGTTTGAAAATATTGCATATAGTCAAATGACAATTGATTCTGCTATTGCCACTTCTTCAAATGAAGAAGATCAATTCTATGATGCCTCATATTCTCTATCTAATTTAAGTGCTTATGATGCGGTTCAATTAAAAATTGTTATGAAGTCTTCTAATAGTTCTCAAGTTCCAAGAATTAAAGATCTTCGTATTATCTCTTGCGCATAATGGAAGGTTTTGTTAAAATACAAAATAAGGAAGGTCTTATTAGAGACCTTTCTACTGGCGCAGTGATAAATACAAATAGAACTGAATATGAGAATTATTTACAACGAAGAAACGCAGAAAAAGACTTAAAAGATCAAATTAAAAATAACTCTGATAAAATTGTAAAAATTGAGTCAGATGTAACAGAGATAAAAGAAATGCTCGCAATGCTTATTAAGGGTAAACAATAATGGCAACAATCGTACTACGAAGTGTAAAAGGCAGTCCGCTAACGATTGCAGAAGCAGACGCTAACTTTGATAACCTAAACACTGAAGTTGGAACAAAGTTAAATACAACAGCATATACAGCAGCTGATGTATTAACAAAAATTAAAACTGTTGATGGTACTGGATCTGGTCTAGATGCTGACTTGCTCGATGGTTTAAATACTGCCTCTACCAATACTGCAAATACTGTTGTTATCCGTGACAGCTCTGGTAATTTTTCTGCAGGAACTATTACAGCATCTTTGACAGGTAATGTGACTGGTAATGTTACTGGTAATTTGACTGGAACTGTTACTGGTAATGCATCTAATGTGGATGGAACAGTGGCTATTTCAAATGGTGGTACTGGTGCTACAACTCAATCTACAGCAAGAACTGCGTTAGGACTTGGTACGATTGCCACTCAGGCATCTTCAAGTGTTTCTATTACTGGTGGTTCTATTACTGGAATCACAGACTTGGCACTTGCTGATGGTGGTACTGGTGCATCAACTGCACTTCAAGCGAGAACTAACTTAGGTTTAGTTATTGGTACAGATATTCAACCATTCTCAAATGAATTAACTGCAATTGCTGGTGCAACTTCTTCTACTGGTTTTTATGTTCGTCTTGGAACTGGTTCTGTTACTGAAAGAACATTACAGGCAGGAACTAATATTTCTATTAGTAATGGTTCTGGTGTTTCTGGTGACCCAACGATCACTGGCTCAACAACACCTACAGTAGATTATATCGTCAAACAAGGAGCGAGTGGCTCTGGTGATATTGGTCAATCTGCAAATAGATTTGCTGTTATTTACGGTACTTCTACTTCTGCTCGTTACGCTGACTTGGCAGAAAGATATACAACTGATATTGAATATGCTCCAGGGACAGTTGTTGTAGTTTCTTATGACGAAAATGGTGCTGAGGCAACTCAAAGTTTTGGTGTAAGCCAAAGAGTATTGGGTGTTATTTCTACAAACCCTGCGTTTTTAATGAACGATGAAGCACCTGGACAGGCAATCGCTCTCCGTGGTCGTGTTCCTACTCAAGTAGTTGGTCCAATCAGAAAAGGACAACCATTAGTTTCTATGCCAGATGGGCATGCTGCAATTGGTGATCATCAAAATTCTTTTGCTATCGCATTAGAAACAAACTTGGATTCAGGTATTAAATTAGTTGAATGTGTAATTTTATAATGTTTCATGATAACTCAACCAATTGTCTTTCATAAGACAAATGTATCTCT
>JAULBY010031972.1:0-15465 GCA_032358315.1 Ophiocytium majus
GTTTCCTGCGGCACAGGTGGCCCCACCTGCATCAGGACCGTGTGCTGTGCGTGCAGCCCCATGCCATGCCGCCGGGGGGGTGCCCCCGCGCTCGCGTGAATGAATGGCCGGGCGGTGCCTGCTGATATTCTCTACAGTGTTGGTGCAGGGGCTGTAGGCAATGCCATGCAAGTTCTCTGGGGGGACAACTTGCTGCACGGCCTGCCCCTGTGACTGGTGATACATTGTCAGTTCTGAGCGTTGTGTCTCTAGCATATGCAGCTCAGAAAGTTCCTGTGACTGCATGTGCAGCAGTGGTTGATGGGGTGCGTTTTGATGTCGCTGAGGTGGAATAGGGCAGCACCACAGTAGCACAACATGGCCAGCTCACAAAACAATGCGCACTGAATGCGAATGAAACACTGCATTTTTTCTGCACCTCACATGTGTATTTTTATCTGTAACCGTGAGCGCACACGGCGATCAGCATTGCTGAAGCGCATGAGCACACGCGGTGCGCGTAAAAAGTTGACACTCGTATTGCGCAGTGTGTGTGCCCTGTGTGTGTGACTTCTCTGCACACATGTCTGGTGTTGCCGCTGTTGACATGCCGCTGTTGACATGCTCGTGCAATTGAACAACATGTGCACCCCGCAGCTGCTTGTGCATTACTGCTTGGCGTGTGCACACACTCGGTGCTGGCAGTTGTCACAGTCCTGTGTGCTACCCTCAGCAGCACTAGCTGACTAGCTAGGGACACGTGATCATGCACACGGGCGCATGAGCTCCCGCCTGCAGTCGCTGGTACGGGCCTGAGAATGGTAGTGTCTGCAAGTCAACGTGGCCGCTGTCGCTATGCTCGTCTTACTACTAGTACACAGATGTATCGTGGCAGCCAAGTCGAAATTTTGTCAAAGTCATTTAAAACCAAGGCGAAGAGGTGCCGTGTGGACTGGAATTGAAGTCTTATCTAAGGAGTTGCAGTCTTATTATGTAGTTGAAGTTCTATGTAAGGAAAAGAAGTTGATCAACTTGGCTATTTGTATCCTTTACACGGCTTCTGCCATACACATCGCTCAAGAAAATGTCATTCCTATCGAAGTTTCTTCTGTTTGTAACGATATAGCGTGTATGCTCCACCGCAAATACCCGCTAGCGCAATGGCCACAACGATTCCTACAATCAATCCGCTGTATTGAGCGGGTTCAGCTGGTGCGCCAACCGGCGGTGTGTTGTATTCAACGGTCACACTGCTGACAAATGTACCAGTTGGTATAGTACAATTTGTTGATGCTGCGCTGGACGATGCGGACTGTGAACACTGTCGAAGAACATTCCCTGTGCCGTTCGGTTGGGACCATAACTTGACGCGTGTGTTTTTGTACACCGTGACTTGAGTGACGTAATCTGCTATACTGTATGTTCCGATGACAAAAGTCCGGAGGTCTGGAGGGTTGCCTGGCGTGTGATTGGTGCATTGAGAGCGATGGCAATGCTACCAATAGACACTGACGGTGACAGTGGTCTGTTTACAGATACATTTGAGGTATTCAAGAGCATACTCAATTGTGTGCCAGCAGTATTGAATAACCTGCATGAGGTGTACGGCCCCAACGCCACCAACGAGACTTGGGTCTGAATAGTGTAAGTGCCCGCAGAAGTGTAGGTATTTACCACATCAGTACCATTGTACAGTGTTACGACAGGGGACGACATATATATCACACATCTACCAAGAGCAGACAAAAAAAATGGGTCAGCGCAGCAATTGGTAGAGAGCAATGTTCGCTTTGTCTAACTGTACAACATTGTGTATTTAAATGGCTGCGGCAGCGAATTACAGCGCTCTGTGCTTGTGCAGCATTTCGAAGCGGATGCGTTGCCCTTTGGCTGCATGCCAGCCTCACCACTCCTGCCTTGTTATGATTGCTGCTGCTGCTGCGCACCAACAGGAACTGGCACCGCATTTACCGCGTAGCGCGCTTGACAGAAATGCACGCGCGCTTGTACCACTCCAGCTCATCAGACACACCAGCGCTGCGGAGTTCCTTGTGCCACTCAATGCAAATTGGGTACTGCATCCAGAGCGCGGACTGCTGCAGCAGGTGCGTCGAGGGGGGTACCGTATAAAAGTGCAGGCCTATATACGGTCCGGGCGTGTATATTTCATGAAAGTTGCCCGGCGGCCAGACGATCATGTTTGGCTGGTCCAATGCCTCGGCGCTCAGCGTGGTGTGGTACACACGTGCACGACCCTTGCGCCGCAGCATCTCCTTGAACTCCTGTGCTCCTGAGCAGCTGTTGCTCACAGCCCGCACGAGGGCACTGGAGTTGTCATCCTCTCCAAAGAGAGGGTCAGAAGGTGCCAGCAGGTACTGCGAGCGGACGAGCAGAGCAGAAACAACTGTGCCTTGAGCTAGATGTATAAACTGCAAACTTTTGTAAGAATGTATTATATATTTGTCAGGGTGCGCAACAGTTACATCAATATTGCTGCTTCACGGCAATGATCAGCAACAGTTCACAACCTCTCTGACCGTCAGTCATTACCACCATGACCAAAGCCGAAGCGGCACATAAGACGGCGGAGGGGCTACCACCTTCACGACGACAATGACAAGCAGCGTTAACACAGCACTCACGTGTTTCTCACCGTAGCAGCAAACATTGACCACTGCCAGCCCGTGGCGGTGAACGTTGGTGAAGCCCCCGGCAATCCCGCTCATGTTGAGGGCGTGCCCCCTCAGGCTTTCCGGCAGGCGTTCTCGCGCACCCGCCAGCCAGTCCAGCGCGCACCCGCCAGCCAGTCCAGCGCGCACTCCTGCACGGCTCGTACGGCGCGCGCGTGCGCCTCGCGCGACTGCTGCCGCACTGTGGCGTCGCCTGACGGGATGTTCTTGTCGTCGCTGTGCACACTCCTTTGCTCCACGCCGTCTATAACGCGCATGTGCTGAATGCTGTGCAGCTGTGTCGCATTCACAAACTCCCGCAGCTCCGCCAGGTCTCTGCACAAGTTGTCCAGCGCCGGAAGCCTGAAGCACACTGGCGTGCCTGCCTCCAAGCGCTGCAGAAGAGTCTTCTCAAACTTGATGATGCTTGGCGCGTCTGCAGGCACCGTACCGATGAATGGCACTGCGTGTTTCCTGGTGCATGAGCTCATGGTGGTCTTGAACGACCTGACCCGTTCTGACTCTGCGTGCACGGCGTGCAGACGTGTGCAGACACAACAGTCGATTAATGGTAAGGTCAGCCACATACATATGCAGGCATCTAGCAGCAGCGGCAGAGTGACCAAGGAAACATGGTGAAGGCCATATTCTCACCGTGAGCAGGAGGGCAGCCCCCCCCAGGAGCACGCTGCACTCTCTGCCGCTTGCCGCTCACAATTTCCTCCACAGGCTTGAGCAGCCTTCCCTTGATGCGCTGCCTCTGCTGGCAAGTCATCTTGGCGTGCTCCTTGACAAGCTGTGCTCGATTCGCCGCGCACTTCTCAAGCTTGTGCTCGTGCCCCCAGTTCTTGCTGTCTGTCTGCGACCACCCACACGTTGGGCACCACCGCACTCGGCGGCCGCAGCTGGGGCACGCAACCCTCCCCTTCTCTCCAGCTTCGCTGCTGCTCTGTGCTGATGGTGCCGCGAGCTGGTGGCAATGCGTTCTGCACCGCTCGCTGCTGCTGCTGCTGCCATTGCCATCTCCCTTGATGGCGCTGCTCCTGCTATGGCCACCGCTGCTGGTGACCTCGCCCCCTCTGCTGCTGCTGCAATCTCCACCTCGGCTGCTTCCATCGCCACAGTTTGCCGGAGCAGTGTGCACCCCCGCCTCTGCTGCTACTTCCAACTCAGCTGCTGTTGCTGCCGCAGCCGCGGCCATGGCCACCCCCGCATCACCATGGCCTCTGCCACACCGGCCGCGGAGTCCACGACCACCGCCGCTGCCACTCATGGCAAAACTGGTGCTGTTGTGGCCTTCACCAGAGAACACGCCGTTCAAGGGTGTGCTTGCTTCCGACAGGAAAACACGCCGTAATTTGGGGTGCTGTGCCAGGAACGTGTCACCAGTGACAGGTACGCGTCACCAGTGACAGAAACGCGTCACCAGTGGCAGGCCGTCGTGATGGTGAGTGTACGCATGTGTGTATCATTACTAGTATGCATGTGTTACTGCTAGTATGCATGTATCTGCTAGTGTGCATGTGTTACTACTAGTATGCATGTGGTACTGCTGGTATGCATGCGTTACTACTAGTATGCATATGCCCCTATAAGTATGCAGATCAACTAGGTGACATGCAAGTTGGCAGACCAGTTGTACTGGAGTTGAAATTTTCTGTCATGAGCTGAAGTTGTTCCTGAATTTAACACATGCTTGCACTGAACAACTTCAACCACGTAAAGCATAAGTTCAACTGTGGTTCAACCATGGTCGCATCAACAACTCACACACCCAACACGTTCACCGTGCATCACACCTAAAGTCTCCATCGTGCTGGGGCACTTGTCACAGCACTCCAGCCATACTCACCCTAGTGATTCAGAATCCTTCATAACATTTTCCGCAGTTACAAAAATCTCGGGAGCGTCGTCCCTCGCCCATTTTGGATTAGCCGCTGTGAAAAGTATTTTGAGACTCTGAAGGATTCAGGAAACACAACTTCAACTCATGACAGAAGAACTTCAACTCCAGTACAACTCGAGCGCCAACCTGTACTTCTATAGTATGTCACCTAATTTGTATGTACTCCAGTACAACTCGAGCACCAACCCGTATTACTATAGTATGTCACCTAGTTTGTATGTGTAGCCGTGGTAATCTGCATACTGTAGTAACACAAGTAGTAACACAAGTAGCAGCACATGCTCGCAGTGCACAACTTCAACCACATAAAGCACGTAAAGCATAAGTTAAACTTTGGTTCAACCAACACACACGTGGTTGCCGCATCAACAACTCACACATATTACTGGTATGCACCTGTATTACATACCCTTAACATGTACACAGTGTGTCACATCTACAGTCGCTATTGTGCTGGTGCACAGCCAGCAGCAGCTCTGCCTGCATGAGGCGCAACCGCTTGGCAGCCGTGTTTTACCTGTCATGAAGGGTGCACTCGCCTGAAGCATGTTTGTTGTGTATTATTCAAGGAGGCAACTGCAACATCAGCAACAGCAGCCCTGCCTGCATGGGGCTTGTCCATTTAGCAGCGGCGTTCCGCCTGAAACGTGTCGTGCAGGGTGCACTTGCGTGAAGCGTGATCTGTGTGTTTCTTTCAGGGAGGCATCCGCCAACATTGACCAGTGAAGAGGCGTTGACCTGCCTGATTACGTGAGCCGTGGACACGTTCATCTCGTACTGCAAGACATCATGTGAGGTGATTGGAGCCAGACAGGAGGAGATGATGCACCTCAAACGCAGCCTCGCACGGTTTTCGAGGTTCAGACAGGATCAGCATGGAATTGTGTGGCTGGCTAACCAGATTCATCAACCTGGGGACACCACGAAACACGTGGTGTGCCACCCTTACCACCCGCGCCACCCTAACAACATCAATGGCCGGCATCAGCCTGTAAGGGCGGTTGGGCAAGTGTGTTTGCAGGCTCGCCTCCCACACCCACCCCGTGCTGCACCTGGTGCAGCGTGAACGATCGTGCTGCACGCCGGTCGCCATGCTTTAAAAGGGCCCGCGCCACTCCGCTCCCCTTCGGCTCCTCGTCGGTGCTGCTGGAAATTGCTGGTTCACCCCCGCTCCACTGCTTTTCGATAGAATCCGCCTCTTGATGCTGGCGCTGCCGCTACCAGCGCCGCCGTTCGGTCTCCTTCTGCCAGCACTGCTTTGCAATTGGCGTCACGCCGGCTGCCTCTGCTGGCACCGCTGCAGGAACAAAATGCAATAAAACTTGAACTTTGCAGACTTCAACTTTAACGGGGTTTGCCGAGCCGTGCTGATGTTGGTGGTGCGGTGGGAACCAGCAGCGGTGTTGAGACAACGAGGAGGACCAGGAGAGCGACTCCGTTGGCGAGGGTGCTGGTGACGGGGGCGAGGGTGCTGGAGAGGGGGGCGAGCAGGAGAAGGTGAAGGCCAGCTCCACCTCATAGGGTGGCCAAGGAGAACCCGGCGAACGCAGCAGCACATCCGCACCCAGACGTGGGACGTAGCAACACCCACCACAACACAGGCAGGGCGACACGTCGCACTTGCACGACGTGCCACAGTGCATTGCCTTCTCGTCCATCAACTGGGCCTCGCGCACCTTGCAGGAGCAGTTCCGCTACGGCGAGCAGCGGTTGGTTCTGAGCAACATGACAACTCGCCGTCAAAGGTGGGCAGCCAGGGGGGTGACCCTCAGCTACAGAGGGCAGGTGCTACCGTGGCTGACCTACCTGGCCGGTCGCTTTGACGCGACGCGCTGCGTGCTGCTGTGGTCTCCCTTGGACCGCCCGTCGCATTTGTATCCCAGGGCCCGGCCATCGAGTTTGGAGATCACCCTGCCTGGCGGCACTGCAGCGGATGCAGATGGGGCTCATGTCGACATAAAGCAGGAGATGCGTTGGGTGTGGGAGCACGCCTGCGCAGCGGAGCACACGGTGGAGTTTACGGCCATTATCCGCAGCAGCGCCGTTACAGTGAACTGCGCCAGCGCACACTGGAACCCCCCGCTTGGATTCAGGATGTGCGATGCGTCGTTCGCTACGGAGGTGACGCGCCGGACAAACCCGGGGCTGCAGGTGCGACCCGTGCAACCAGTTCCACCGTTGCTGCGCTCATGGCTTCTGGAATTGCTCTGCCACCCGCACCTACCTGACATCGTGCACCACATCATCGAGCAGCGCGACGGGCGCCTGGTGACAATGACTGCGCAGGAGCAACATCTGTACCGGGAGTCCTTCCTCGACGCCATCCTGCTACCTAACCTGCTAGCGGCGGGTCAGCTCAGTAATTGCATCTTATGCAACATGGGCGCTGGAGGAGTCTGTGTGGTCATTGTGCACCATACCATCTATAGTGCCATGGTGTCTGGGCGTGACGCCGATGTAATCAACTCCTTCCTTCTTGCCTGACTCATTCCAACAGAACGAGTTTTTGGTATCCTCTGCGTACACAGCCGCCGCCTGTTGCACATCACAACCATACTTCACACACAACACTCTGCAACATGGGCGATGTCAGTGACCGCTCAGCACTGAGAACTCAGTCACCATGCTGCGCGTGTCATCCAGATACACCACCAACACCCAGTCATAAACACTGTGGTTAGGGGCCACTCCTTTGTCAAACCAGTAGCCGGATGTGATGCATCCCTCGCGTGTTTATCAAGAAAAGCTGCGCATGCTGATACGCGGCTACCCGGTGTCGCCGCCTTCTGCCTGCTCCTGCTGGTGGTGGTGCTGCTGCTGCC
Source organism: Ophiocytium majus (assembly GCA_032358315.1). NCBI lineage: Eukaryota > Xanthophyceae > Mischococcales > Ophiocytiaceae > Ophiocytium > Ophiocytium majus. The sequence continues at coordinate 7,377 of JAULBY010031972.1, forward strand.
GCGTGGTGGTGAACTGCCAGGTGTGGCAGAGGTCAAACAGCATGTCAACTTGAAAGCGGTGTGACCTGAGAGCGGCGATGGCGGTGCAGTTGTTCGCGATGGCGGTGCAGTTGTTCGCGATGGCGGTGATGCTCACTGTGCTAGCGTGCACTCAGACGGCGGGCTTTGTAGCGCCCGGTGCGGCAGCTGTCCACCGCTATGGCAATGCCGCTCAGGCTGTGCGCACACCACCATCTGCCACGAGGACCGCGGCGCCACGTGTAGTGGCAGCAGCCGGCAAGGGCTTTGGCAACAGGTCAGATGCAGGCAAGGGAAAGCGTGGCAAGGGCGATGACAAACTCAGAGAGCTGATGGCCGCTGTCGCTGCGCGCGTCGGCTTTAGCAGGTGGGCAGAGGTGAGCAATCGCGTGCATGATTGCAAGCATGAGTGTGCCAGATGGTGAGAGCATGTGTGCAGTCGTGGTGGCTGTGTGACATGACCACTGGCACAGTGTTTTGGTTCTGCTCCTTGATGTGTGTTGCGCAGGTGCCCAACTTCCCTCAGGAGTTCAAGCAGCGCACGGTATGGCCGCGTGACTGTGACGTTGGCGATGGCATGCGCCGCCTGCGGTACGCTCACCTGGCGGCGTCAGCCGATCCAGACCGTGAGGTGCAGGAGCTGGAGAAGACGATGACAACAGATCCTGGCTTTGTGGTCAAGCGCCTGGGCACCACTATAAACATAGAGGTGCGCCAGGTGTCCAGTCTGTGAGGCAGAAGTGACTGCAAGCAGTGACAGCTGCAGCTACGTCGATGCACAGTCCAGGTCATCATGTCACATCCGCTGCTACTGCTGCTGCTGCACCTACGTCCTGTGCAGGATCGCGTGCGGTGGATGGGGGCCGCTCCGGACGGCGATGTGTGGTTTGGGCCGCGAGTCGGCTACGCGCACAACACGACCGTGCTGCACAGCTTTGGCAATGCTGAGTACCGGCGGCTGCCTCTGCGTGCGGGCACCACACACGTCGCCGTTGGCTTCTGTGACATTGGATCGCTGGCCATCAACTGCCCGATCGAGGATGCCGCTGACGACGGCAGCACAGGCGGCGGCGAGGGCAGCGCTGCGCTGGGTTGGTTATGATGGATCTCCATACTGTGTCGCCAAGACGGCGGTGGTAGTGCAGATGCTGCGTGATGGCGCTGAGGTGGACGACGTTCTGCAGGTGCACGCCGTGACAGATGAGATGTGGCTGGCATATGCTCATGCCATGCCTCATCTGCCTGTGCCGCCTACATGACCTCACACTCCCTCTTTCTGCCACCCTGACACGCGCTGTACTCGCAGGTGTGGCTGTCGGCAGGCTGGACAACGCGCGCGCTGCGCGCCTTCCGCGCCGCCGTCTCCGCCGTGCTGCCCCAGCTCGCTCACTATGACGCAGAAGGCGGCATCAGCGGCGACGCCGAAGCCGTCACGCAGTGCAGCGGCTTCGCTGCCATCGGCGTGGTGAGCGACGTGCATGGGGAGGTGCGCCGCTGGCTGGAGCTCTGGCACGCGGTGGAGGTGCCGCTGCGGCGCGCGCGCCAGGGGTGGGCCGTGGGCGTGACGCAGTCCTGGATGCACATTGGCAACTTCAACAGGGTGAGCCTCATGTGTGTGCGAGTTTTGCTTCTCTGATGCGACACCATAGCAGGCACCACGAGTCGCGGCGCCGCTCACGCCCCTCTCTGCACTCTCCATCCGCTGCTGCCTCCGCCAACGGCTGCATGCTTGGTGATGTGTGCAGCTGGAGGACCGAATGGCAATGTGCGCGTACATGGTGAGTGGCGACCTGCCCGGTGTGTCACCAGACACCGGCTCCGTCACCATGTTTGCGATCCCCACGGGCGCAGGCACGCGTGCAGACGACGAGCAGTTCCTTCACACAGTGCCCGTCGCAGAGCTATACAGCCGCTGCACGGGCGGCGGCAGCAGCGGCAGCGGTGGCAGCGGCAGCGGCGCGCTGAATGTGGTGGCCGCTGGGGTGGCCGTGCTGCGCGACGCGCTCGCTGCCCTGGCCGCCGACCTGTCGCGCGGCCGCGTGGTGGTGGAGCTGCGATGCGCCGCCGTGTACCCTCTTCAGTTGGAGGGACCTGAGGACGTCACACCGGACACGGCGGCGACAGTCGAGGCGATTGGCGAGATCACGGACCTGCATGCGGACTCTGTGTCATGGAGCAACTGCCCAGACTACATGCCTCCGTACGAGTTCCATGAGCTTGCGCGCTACGTCGCGCCGGCGCCCGCCGTGCACACCATGTGAGAGTGCATGCGCACGCATCGCCGCAGCCCCCCCCTGCCCCCGCCTGCACTAGCCTCAACTACGCCATCTGATCTTGCTGCTGCCACCGCCATCGTTGCTGCTGCCACCGCTACCGCTGCTACATTTGCAGGTATTCAATGAACTGGGTGCAGGAGACGCGTGGCGCGTTCGCAATGGACTATGTTGTAGCGGGCGCTGCTGATGATCGCATGGAGTTGCTGCAGCAGGCGCAGTGTGCGGCGGCCGCCGCCGCCACCGCATGGGGTGCGGAGCCGCTGCTGCTGCAGCCGCCGGTTCTGAACCACATGAACCTTGTGGACCACCAGCTGGCGCTGCGCGTCCACAGCAGGTGTGCCCCCTGATTGATGGTCATGACACTGGTGTGTGCACTTGTGTGTGTATTGGCTGTCTCCTTGATGGCCACAACGCGTGCCGCCCACACTCTCTTACGCCGCCTGCCCGCCACCTACGCCCCCGCCCCCGCCCCCCGCTGCTCTCTGCTCTGACTGCCGCAGCTGGGTGCGCGCCTTTGCCAATGAGGGCGGCCGCGGCTGCACCGTCCTGGATGTGCGCATGAACCACCACTTCAATGTGCTGGCGCGCACCGCCTGCAGCATCGACATGTCTCTCATTTACTATGCATTTTAGTATGTGTAGCTGTAGGTGTTCACTCACACACACATATATCGCACTGCGCCCATTGGGCGCAATGCAGCAACGACATGTTTATCAAGGGACAAAATGTATGCGGAATTGTACAATCAAACATGAATCATGTCATCTCAAAGCGCATGTTCTCTCTATTGTCCCTATCCGACTCTCTTTGGCAGCAGAGAGTTCGCAAAATCAACACTGCCTCCATATTTACGTCGCTGTTTGCCGCGTCACTGCAGCAGAGAGTTCGCAAAATCAACACTGCCTCCATATTTACGTCGCTGTGTGCCGCGTCACTGCACAACAGAGGGCTGCAGCACATTATAGAGGCGGACAACAGCAACTTCACCCCTCTGGTACCTCCTTGTGCCAATGGCGGCAGGCGTTTTGCAAGCATGCCTCGGTGCGCTTGTGCGGCAGCCGCTATGCCATGGGGTTACCTGTGACACACATGTGCTGTAGGTGCAGGCGCCATGGGTAGCCCATCTGCAGGAGGATATGCTTTGCTGGCTCGCTGGCGCTGCCTCACCTGCACTGTTCCCCGCCCCTGCGCGCATGGTGCGAACTGGCGCAGCTATGACGGCGCAACACGCCGTGCTTAAACACATGTACTGTAGGTGCAGGCTCAATGGTTAGGCCATCTGCCGGAGGGTATGCTTTGCTGGCGCTGTATCACCTGCTACCGGCCCCTCCCCCGCCCCTGCGCTCATGGTGCAACCTGGCGCAGCCATGACGCCGCCACACACCGTGCTCCACCACACCACTGCGCACTCCTAATTTTCTGATTTGGAAGGTCTGTGCCACTTTGTCGGTCCGACCTCACCGTGCAGCCATTTCTGAAGAGCAGCAGCTCCATGCACCGAGACAAACGAAATGCCGGCATAGCCCGGCGCCAGAGAGCCTCTACTGCGCCGTGTTGACATTCTGCGACCAGCGGCAGACTTTACTCGTAGTTAGTAGTAGGCAGCAGCGCCACGCTGTGTTAGGGAAGCAGCCGCACATTTGTGTCATGTAGCACATTATTGAAGCCATACCGTGGCATCTGAGCCAGATCGGGCGCCTCCACGCCCCTGCATTGAGGTTGGTGTGCAGTGCTTGCATTGCGGGCGGTGCCGCATCATCATGCTGGCCCAGGTGGGCATTGCTTGTAGTTAGTGTTGGTGGGACTCTGTGATGCTTGTATCTTAGCAGGAGCACCCGTCATTTGCTGCAGGTAGTGGTGCAACCATCAAACTGTTGTCTAGACATGCACGCCCATCTGTTTAGCTGAAGGTGGGCATGAGCGGCCGCGCACACCGTCACACTGCTGGCATGTTCCCGTGCACCTGCATCTGCGGTCACACAGACCTCTCTCTCTATGCTGCCGCTGTGCTGCTGCTGGCCTGTACAATGATGTGCCAGACAAGACGTAGGCACTACTGGGGCAATTGTACAATAATTGTGAACTGAAGTTGTTGACACTGAGTGTGTGGAACCACAGTTGAACTGAAGCTTTCACATATCTAAATTGTTCACTTGAATCATAGGTCTTACCGTGGCTGCTGTCTCTGTGCATGTGTTACTACTAGTATGCAGCTGCAATGTGATTGTACATGCGAGTCAAGTGAGCGTCATCAAACTGTTGTCTAGACTTGCACGCCCATCTGTTTAGCTGAAGGTGGGCATGAGCGGCCGCGCACCGTCACACGGACTCTCTCTATGCTGCCACTGTGCTGCTGCTTCTGATCAGTGTAGCCGGCAGCTGCAGTGCTGTGCTTGTGTCGTGTGTCCAGTTGTTGTCTTGATGTAGGTCGTGTGATGGCCCTGCACACTGTGCACGCACTAACGTGCGGGGCTGCTGGCACCACTTCTGCACCACAGCTCACACGCCACCCGGTCTCAGATGGAAACCCCCCCTTAGGCTTGCACTCCCTCATTAATTTTATTGACAATGGTTATCAGACGCAATTGATGTATATTGAGTGTATACGCATTTGCAGACATAGGCAATCAGACGCAATTGATGTATATTGAGTGTATACGCATTTGCAGACATAGGCAACAATGTAGCATGCACAAGGTCAGCATGCAGTATACACATTTGCAGACATAGGCAACAATGTAGCATGCACAAGGTCAGCATGCAGTGCTGCGCCGGCACGGACTGCGTACACTGGTGCGCCTCTCACCGCTACCAACTCCTGCCCCGCATTGGGCAAGCTGTGTGCGCCCCCGCCCAGCACATGCAACATATGCAGCCACTCCCATCAACCGCGGCGTGCCGGCATATGCACTGCTCCAATGGTATGCCCTCCGCCACTCGCGCAGGGGAGCCGAGGCGCACATGGTGCTGTACAAGGTGGTGCTGCAGTTGTGATCCATATTTGTCTACGTAATGCACCACAGTGACACTCAGGCTTGCGGATGCGAACACCACACGCAAGCCAGCCTGGGACTTGTGCTGGTGGGGCGGGGCACTGCAGGGCACTGCGGTGCTCTGAAGCCGGCAGCTGCAGCGGTGCTCTGAAGCTGGCAGATGCAGCGGTGCTCAGCAGTAGGAGGGCTCAGCTGCAGTGCTCGCAGTAGTTGTCCGCAATAGCAGTGCGCAGCAACATGCACCAGCCGTACTCAGCAGCCGCGCACAGCATCAGTGCTCAGGCGCTACAGCTGGTGTACATGTGCCTCAGGTGCCACCGGTCACCTCAAACATGAGACCGTCATTGCCGACGGACGACGCTCCCTGGATTTTCGTAACTGCGCAAAATATTATGAAGAATTTTGAATCACTAGGGTGAGTACGGATGGAGTGCCATGTCAAGTGCCCCAGCACATTAGAGACTTTAGGTGTGATGCACAGGGTGCATGTTGGGTGTGTGAGTGTGCTGATGCTACAAGCACTGTGTATGTTGGTTGAACCACAGTTGAACTTAGGCTTTTCCGTTTTTGAAGTGCACAGGGCACATGGTGGGTGTGTGAGTTGTTGATGCTAGAGGCGCGTGCATGTTGGTTGAACCACACACTTGAACCTAGACTTTCCGTGTTTGAAGTTGTTGACTGGACTTATACACACGTCTTACCATGGCGGCTGTCTCTAATCATGTGTTCGTGTTGCTACAGTATGCGGACTAACATGGATGTACATGCAAAGCAGGTTACATACGGGTTGGCACTAAACTTGTACTGCAGTTGAAGTTACTATCACAGAAGTTGAAGTTAGTCTGTTCACTGAAAGCAAGTGCTACCTACGTGTGTCACTAAAGCTTGCAGACTAACATGGCTGTACATGTACATGCGAAGTAGGTGACATGCGGTTTGGCGCTCGAGGTGTACTAGAGTATGCAGACTAACTGGCTGTACATGCCAAGTAGGTGATGACAAACGGGTTGGCGCTCGAGATGTACTGGAGTTGAAGTGTACTAGAGTATGGATTAACATGGCTGTACATGCGAAGTAGGTGATGACATACTGGTTGGCGCTCGAGATGTACTGGAGTTGAAGTTTACTACAGTAAGCAGACTAACATGGCTGCACATGCCAAGTAGGTGATGACATACATGGCGCTCGAGTTGTACTGCAGTTGAAGTTACTGTGACAGAGGTTGAAGTTGGTCCTGAATCCATCAGACTCTCAAAATACTTTTCACAGCGGCTAATCCAAAATTGGCGACTGAAGTTTTGGTCAGGAGTTGAAGGTTTTCCTGCCCGTCCACTGCCCGTCAGCCCGTCAACTGCCAGTCAGCCCGTCAACCCGTCAACCCGTCAGCCCGTCAGCTGCCCGTCAGCCCGTCAGCTGCCCGTCAGCCCGTCAACTGCCCGTCAGCTGCACGTCAATCGCCGTGAGGCTGCAGAGGCTGAGATAACGCTGCTGCCAACCATACTGTGTCCCGTCCTCTGAGGCGATTTACAGAGCACACCGTGTGCGGCGTGCCCAGGCCCCGCAGCGCACCCCTGAGCGACGGGCATCAGGAGGGTGAGTTGTGGTGGTGGCGTACCGTGTACTCGCCCCCTGTTGGTATCTCCATCTTGATTCGATCGGATGCGCATGCCTCGTGTGATAAAAAATGGTGTTTTAAGTTGTTTACTTGACTTATATGTATGTCTTACCCCGGCTGCTGTCTCTAATCATGTGTTCAAGTTGCTATAGTGTGCAGACAAACATAGATGTACTTTTATTAAACTCCGCTTAGGGCGCGGAAAGCCCTTTGCACACGGTGCGCATGACCAGAAAAAGGGATCAGACTGGAGTAGCGAAAGAGCATAGATGTACATGCAAAGTAGCTTACATGCGGGTTGGCGCTCGAGTTGTACTGCAGTTGAAGTTCCTATGACAGAAGTTGAAGTTAGTCCTGAATCCATCAGACTCTCAAGATACTTTTCACAGCGGCTAATCCAAAATTGGCGACGGACGACGCTCCCTGGATTTTCGTAACTGCGCAAAATATTATGAAGAAATCTGAATCACTAGGATGAGTACGGATTGAGTGCCATGTCAAGTGCCCCAGCACACTAGAGACTTTAGGTGCGATGCACGGTGTACATGTTGGGCGTGTGGGTGGTTGATGCTAGAAGCGCGTGCATGTTGGTTGAACCACACTTGAACTTAGACTTTCCATGACTTTCCGTGTTTGAAGTTGTTGACTGGACTTACATTTTTGTCTTACCCTGGCTGCTGTCTCTAACCATGTGTTCGACTTGCTACAGTATGCACACTAACATGGATGTACATGCAAAGTAGGTTACATGCGGGTTGGCGCTCGAGTTGTACTGCACAATGGAGACTTTAGGTGTGATGCACGGTGTACATGTTGGGTGTGAGAGTTGTTGTGTGCTAGAAGCGCGTGCATGTTGGTGAACCGTACTTGAACTTAGACTTTCCATGCTTGAAGTTGTTTACTGGAGTTGTATGTCTTACCCTGGCTGCTGTGTGTGATCATGTGCAAAGTAGATTACATACGGGTTGCCGCTCGAGTTGTACGGCAGTTGAAGTTTCTATGATAGAAGTTGAAGTTACTAATACAGAAGTTGAAGTTACTAATACAGAAGTTGAAGTTACTAATACAGAAGTTGAAGTTACTAATACAGAAGTTGAAGTTACTAATACAGAAGTTGAAGTTACTAATACAGAAGTTGAAGTTACTAATACAGAAGTTGAAGTTACTAATACAGAAGTTGAAGTTA
>JAULBY010031983.1:0-15462 GCA_032358315.1 Ophiocytium majus
GGGAGGGTGGGTGGGTTGCTAGCCCAGCCTGCTGCACGCAGGTCGCTACAGCCGCTCCCTGCTCCGCCAGCAAGGAAGTGGTGCCTGCCCGCGTGTTGCTGACGCTCGCAACAACTGCTCAGCCTGTCGGCTTATCTCCCCATGTGGCAGTACATATACTTCTAGATGTATCATATACAGGCAGTAGCAGTGGACGCACCTCCCCCCAGGGGCGCGCGGTGGGGTTTGCCTCTGCGCTGGAGACCAGCTCGTCGAAAGTGCTCGGCATGGGCGTCACGCCAACGCCACCACTCTCAGGTATATTATACCACAGTATATACTTACAAAAACTTCCATGTGGTAGTATATTTATATACAGCAGCGGCAATGGACGCACCTCTCCCCACGGCGCGGTGGGGTTTGCCTCCGCGCTGGACACGAGCTCATCGAAAGTGCTCAGCATGGGCGTCACACCCACGCCACCACCCACCAGCACCAGCTGGTCAACGCGGTCGTGCACAATGCTGGGGACGCCATAGGGGCCATTCAGCCTGAAAGGTCACAAAAAATGCAATGGAACAATTATTATTTATTGCACCGGGCAGGGGCTTTAGGGACCGTTCAGCCTGAAAGGTCACCAACAAAAATTGCAATGGAAGAATTACAATAAATGCACCTGCCAGCTGGTCAACGCGGTCGTGCACAATGCTGGGGGCGCCGTAGGGGCCGTTCAGCCTGAAAGGTCACCAATAAAAATTCAAAGAAAGTTGAAGCAGAGCAAAAGAGCTGTTAGTCGGCAGGCGAAGTCACCGAAGCTGCGGACGCCGTAGGGGCCGTTCGGCCTGAAAGGTCACCAACAATAAATGCGATGGAAGACTTATGTGCCTGGCCCGGAGTTTTGGGGCCGGTCAGCCTGAAAGGTCACTAAGAAGAGTGGCTGGGGCGCCGTAGGGGCCGTTTCAGCCTGAAACATCGCCCAATAAGTTACTAGCTGGCAGGCGAAATGGCTTTCGTGAGCGTGTCACAAGCGCGGTCGTGCACATTGCTGGGACGCCATAGGGACTATTCAGCCTGAAAGGTCACCAATAAAAGTTGCAGCAGAGGGAAAGAGCGGTTAGCCGGCAACGAAAGCCACCAGCATCTGCGGTTCTGCGGTGCTGGGGACGCCGTAGGGGCCGTTCAGCCTGAAAAGGTCACCAAGAAGAGTGGTCGAGCTCTGCACTTCAAGTGGTCGAAGTTGGCACTTTAAGCTGAAGCGGCTCACCTGAGGTGCACGCTCTGCATGGCGTCGGCGCATGTGCCTTGGTAAACCTCAAGTGGTTGAAGTTCACACTTTCAGTGGTAAAAATTCACAGCTCAAGTGCTTGAAGTTCACACTTCAAGTTGAGGAGGCCCACCTGAAGGCGTCGCCGGCCTGCACACTCTGCATGGCGTTGCCCCCCCGTGCCTTGGTAAGCTTCAAGTGGTACACGCACGTTCACACTTCAAGTGGTTGAAGTTCAGACTTCAAGCTGTTGAATTTCGCACTTCAAGTAGAAGAGGCTCACCTGAAGGCGTCGCCGGCCTGCACGCTCTGCATGGCGTCGGCCCACGTGCCCTTGCCGCCGCTGAGTATGTGGAATGTGATGCAGCCCGTCCTAGCCCTGCTCAGCAGACGAAGAGCAAAAAGTAAAATAAAATGTAAAAAAGCCAAACTGTAAGTTACAGCGCCCTCGCGATGTGGTAGTGCGAGGTGCAGACAGAGCAAGCGCCAAGTTGCAAGTTAGGAGTACCAATGAACGCACTTACGAATCACCCCACAGGCTTCGGCCTGGCATTTTACCCCGGCCACGGCAGTATCTGGGCTTAGCAGCCTTTCCGGTTTCCTTCGCTTACCTCTGTAAGTATGGGACATTTGTAGACTTCAAAGCATATATGCTCAATATGTGAATGTGATGCAGCCCGTTCGAGGGCTGCTCAGCAGACAAAGCAAGCGCCAACTTGCAAGTTACTACTGTAGTATGAATAGGAACGAATACTTCTGAAGAATAGTGATCTAGTGCACATGTGTATATATGCTCACTATGTGGAACGTGATGCAGGCCATCCCAGCCGTGCTCAGCAGACACAGTACGCGCGCCAAGTTTCAACTTAAAGCTATACACAAATACACCTATGTGTACGTATATACTTCTGAAGTACTCTTATTAGACTCCGCCTAGGGCGCGGAAAGCCCTTCGCACACGGTGCGCGTGACCAGAAAAAGGGATCAGATAGCTTGATGTAGCGACAAGGCTGGCAACGCTCAGCGCTGCGTATTCTGAGGGAAGCATGGCATGATGCTGCCAGAGCACCAGTCTAATGGGTTCGAAGTACTATATACCACTACAATACTATATATATATGTATACTATACTCCTATACTATATATATATATGTATACTATACTACTATACTATATATGCACTATACTAATAGTACTTCTAGTATACGCCCCGGTGCATTGGAGCGTGGTGCAGCACGTCCGAGCCCTGCTCAGCAGAGAAAGCGAGCGCCAAGTTGCGAGTCATGTTTTTTTTTATACGTCAGTGACGTATCTTATAAACGAATGCATTACAAGCCCCAGATATGACACATAGACTCATAGAGGACCCATGTGCGCGGGCGAGGAGGCGACGCTGAGGGGGTGCGACTGCAGCGACCTCGTGCATGGCACTGTGTATCTACGTGGGCATGTACATGTATGCGCCTGTGTACGTGATCATTCATGTGTGTTCATGTACTCTTATTAAACTCCGCTAAGGGCGCGGAGAGCACTTTGCACAAGGTGCGTGTGACCAGAAAATCAGACAGGTAGCGAAAAACTGGGAATGCTCATTACTCTAAGGGAAGCCTGGCATGTTGCCAGAGCACTACTATAACTGATTACAGCCCCATGTCCCAGGGTACCTGCTCCCACCCCCCAGCTCCCGGAACACCATGCTCCCCCCGCATATGCAGTATGCACTACTTCAGAAGTACTTCAGATGTAAATACACTACCAGGTACTTGTACGTATGCCTTGAAGCAGCATGTATTAAGTGTTAGTCATACTACATGAAGTATGTGGGTACAGTGCACTTACGATTTGGTGCGGGGTAGTGCCCCCCCCCTAGCACCCCGCACTAAACCAAGACCCACTAAATCGAATAGGGCATTGTGCATCGTTTATGCAGATTTATGTGGTCAGTGACGGGTCTCTGGACCCCGCACTAAACCGCGTACCGCACCAAATCAAAGCGAACTGAATCGCGAGTGCACTGCATGCATTTTACAAAGGGAGGACGAGATGGAGAACTTGAAGTTTGTGGCATTCCCTCCCCCAGACCTCCCTGGTGTCGGCGAAGGCATACGCTCGGCGACACAACCAGGGGCGGTTTTCATAGTCCCACAACTTCAAGTTCAACGGCACGCACTACCCGCACACACTTCAGAAGCACATGTACGGTTCCTGCGTACGCCTTGAAATGGTATATTCTAGCATCACATATGGTACTACTACGTAGTACATACTAAAAGTAGTACTGTATGTTACCTTGGTAAATGTTAGTGTATATTGATGAAGGACTCAGGTGTGTGCGGGCGATGAGGAGATGCTGACGGGATGCCACTGCAGCAAGCTGGCGCGCAGCGGGTTTATCCACACGCACTGCCCACTCGCGACAGGCGTACATACATGGAACTGTATGCTGGAAACTGGTGTTTATCATACTTCTGAAGTGCATGCTACCTTGATAGCATTACCTTCCGTACTATCATAAACTGATAGAGGACTCACGTGTGCGCGGGCGAGGAGGAGATGGTGACGGCACTGCAGCGTGCTGCCAGCGGTCGTATGCACGCTGGCGGTCAGTGTGTACACAGTACTGTATCTCGACACCGGTGTATATCATACATGCTGCCTCGATAGTACCTCGAAGTAGTACATCGAAGACGATGCTTATTGATAGAGGGCTCATGTGTGCGCGGGTGAGGAGGAGATGCTGATGGGGTGCCACTTCAGCGAGGTTGTGCGCTGCATGCCCTGGCACATGAGAGTGTGCGGTTGCGTATGCCTCAAAGTATAGTACTTTGGGAAGTACTTGAGTCATAATGCAGTACTACACTACTTTGGGAGTATTACTATGTTAATTGATAGAGGACTCACGTGTGCGCGGGCGAGGAAGAGATGCTGACGGGGTGCCACTGCAGCGAGCTGGCGCGCGGCGCATTAATCCAGACGTACTGCCCGGGGTCGTATGCCCACTCCCGGCGCATGTTGGCATTGTTGAATGCCACGCTCAGCTCAATGGCGTTCATGCCGGGCATGCGCTTGATTTCCTTCACCGTGGCGCCCTGCGCATAGGGGGAAAATGAGCAAAAATGAGCAAAAATGCAGCAAAGTATGACAAAAAAATAAGCGAAAAAACGGAATAACATGGCACACTGGCGGCGCATGCCACTGTGCTTTCCAGAGGAGCTGGGTGAGCAAAACCGCAGCAGAGTACTTGGCGAAGTATGGCACAAAAGTGGGGCAAAAACCATCGGAAAAGAAAAAAATGGCAGCAAGTGGGCCACTACTGGGGCATGTCATTCACGGCATTGTTGACTGCCATGCTCAATCCAACGGTGTGCATGCCAGGCACGTGCTTGACCTCCTTCACTGCGGCGCCCCATGGAAGCAGGGGCGGCAGCCCAGAGGTAATGCGTATTATGCGGACGAAATGTACTACACAGTACTTAGTACTACTAGTAGTAGTACTATACCTGTGTACTATAGTATATTATACATGCAAGAATGCCGTACCTGTTGCGCGACGCCATCGCACCAAGTATGTGACACACTATATGTATGGTACCACTTCAGAAGTACTGTATGCCTACTTTCACTCCGAAGCACACTGTAAGTACCTTATACTGCTGTGGTGTATTGGTAGTATGTGTAGACAAATATGGTAGTGCAACCACTTCCCGAAGTGTACTGTGGCATACCTTACCCACTGTGGCACGCCTTACCCACACAGTATGTAGGGGTATGTGGACAACTATATAGTTCTGAAGTACTACGATAGGCGTCACAAAAATGAGGTCAAGGAACGCACTGTGTTGCATACCTGTTAGGCGACGCGGAAGCGCCAGACCGCAGATGGCGATAATCGAGCCGGCGTGCGGCATTGTTTGGGGAGGTACTGCAGTAGCACCAGGCATATACATGTAGTAGTATGCGGACTATTATCCTGGAGGTACATCATAAAATGCACTGTGGCACACCCGTTGGGCGACGCGGAAGCGCCAGGCGATGTCGCCCGCCAACACCAAAATAGCGTGGCGGCGAGGTACTTCAAAAGTATATACCTGGGTACTTCGTTGTGAAAACGAGTACTTGAGTACTTGAGTAGAATATGGCGCACCTGTTGGGCGACGCGGAAGCGCCAGGTGATATCCACTGCCAACAGAGCCAGCGCTAGCCCGCAGATGGCAATGATGGAGCCGACGTGCAGCAGAGCGCCGCAACAAACTTTTGTATGTGCGTTCTTTGTTGTAATACCAAGTACTTCAGAGGGGGTATTCACCAAAAGGTGGCATACCCGTTGGGCGACGCAGAAGCGCCAGGTGGTGTCAACTAGGCGCCAGTACAACAAGCATACGTACAATACGTACTAAATGTACGCATACTTGTACTTCGTAGTATGTATGTGTGTACATACATATAGTAGCACACATACTACTTCGCAGCAGTATTTTATTTATTGTACCACCGGTACCTGTTGGGCGACGCGGAAGCGCCAGGTGATGTCGACGGTCAACAGCGCCAGCGCCAGCCCACAGATGGCGATAATCGAGCCGGCGTGCAGCAGCGCCGCGACAAACATGGTGGTGGCGAGGCACACATGGAGGTAGTAGAAAACTTCGAAGAAGTGACGTCGGATGGGCGGAAGTGACGTCACAACCAGCGACAGGTACGAGATGTACATGATGTTTCCGGTGACCTGCACGCCAAGTAGGAGGGTGTGTGTGGGGGGGGGGGGGGCAGGAGGTTACATCCTTATAGGTTTCGAAGTAGTAGTAGTAGGTCGGACTGTGGGGCAAGTCTGGAAGTACCGGTCCTTCGCAAGTAGTAGAAAACTTCGAACAGGTGACGCCGGATGGGCGGAAGCGACGTCGCAATCAGGGGCAGGTAGGTGCTGTACATTATGTTGCCGGTGACCTGCACGTTGCCATTGAGTAGGGATGGGCCGGGGAGGGGGGGGGGGGTAATGTAACAGTTACTGCTGTACGGCGTACTTCTAGAAGTACTTTATACGAAGTAAGTACAAAAAAACTCAAAATGCGACGTGACAACCAGTGACAGGTAGGTGATTTACACAATGTTTCCGGTGACCCGCATGTCGGATTGTACATTAATGGCAGGGGTGAGGGCAGCTGCATGGTGGGCGTGAAGTGGTGTTGCTGCCAGACCACAATGCAACCATAGGTGATGTAAATGATGATGTAATCATGGGATGAGCGGAAGCGACGTCACAACCAGGGACAGGTAGGTGATGTACATGATGTTGCCAGTGACCTGCGCGCCGGCCAGAGAGTAGGGAAGCAAAGTAGGGGGGTTGGGGGGGCAGTAGTGTAAAATTGTTATACGGCGTACTTTTAGACAGACTGTATAGGTACAAACTACAGCGTGGTCCTATGCCCAACGACGCGATCTATACTTCGAAGTATACGGTGTATTGCCGTATAAATACGTTCATTTGAATACATTGTACACCGTATTTACAGCCTTTATACTGCGTGCTACAAAAGTACAATGGAAAGTTTGTACGCTGCGACCCATTCCCTGTACATACACCACCACATATGTGATGGCGTCCCTGACCTTGAGGCTCTCGTCCCACTCCACCAGCAGGCCATGTCGACTCCATGCAGCGTCATGAAAAAACAGAAACCACGTAGTACCGGTACTCCTGACCTACTACCAAGTGCCACATAATTTGTTAATTAATTTGCATGCACATGCGAAAGAAACCTAAATGGTTGCGAACCCCAGATGCTGCCGTGGCTGGGGCAACAATATGCCATGCCGAAGGCCGTGGGGTGATTTCTGAAAGAAACCTGGAAGGCTGCTGAGCCCAGATATTGCCGTGGCTGGGGCAAAATGCCAGGCCGAAGCCTGTGGGGTGATTTGTCCACCTGGTGAAAAGTACCAGACAGCCCCCTTGTGTAGGCAGTGAGATTTGGCCTACTGTACTTCAATGCATGCCCAACAGTGTTCCTCCCCTTTAGGCTCTTGTCCCACCCCACCAGCAGCCCATATCAAGCCCACGCAGCGTTATGGAAACGCAAATGAATACTGAAGTAGGTGGTACTTCTGAAGTACTTCTCAAGTAGTGTGCCTTCCGAACTATTACAGTACAGTAGGACTTCTGTGAAAAAAAGAAGGCAAAACTTGAAACATGTGTTTATACATCAGTGTTCCTGACCTTGAGGCTCTCTTCCCACTCGCCCAGCAGGCCCTTATCCAGCCCGTGCACAGTCATGGGGATGACCACCACGTACGTGCCATTTGCCTCACGTGTGGGATGTAATCTGTGTTATGTGCTCCAGTTACGACTTCTGTGGGGTACGACAAACACATGTATCACACGAGATGCATCACATGAAGCATGTGTTTGTAAACATATCAGACTGACCTTGGCGCTCTCGTCCCACTCGACCAGCAGCCCATTATCCAGCCCGTGCAGCGTCATGGGGATGACGAGCAACTATGGGCCGGCAGTACAGTAGTGATGAATTACCATCTAAATTACGAATAATTATACATACACTGGTTCTGACCAAGTGGATAGATCACCACACAGGCTTCGGCCTGGTTTTCTGCCCCAGGCACGGGAGTACCTGGGCTCAGTCACCTTTTTGGTTTCTTTCACATGTACTACTAGTAGTATGCACTTCTGTAGTACATGCACTTTGAAGTACATCAACTGCCCTAACGAAAACAGCGTCTCTCACCTTCATGCTCTCGTCCCACTCCACCAGCAGGCCATTGTCGAGCCCATGCAGCGTCATGGGGATGATGAGCACGTACGCCGCCCACGTGTGGTACTTGATCAGACGCTCAAAGCTGATGCCGCTGAGCACCGTCACCAAGCTGAAGTTGAAGTTTAACCAGTTGAAGTTGAAGTAGAAGTTGAAGTTGTACATGCGGCAGGCGGCGGGGGAAGAGGGGGGGTGGGGGGGGGCGGCAGCAACAGCAGCGGTTGAAGTGGGAGCTGACAACGCAGCGGCGGCGGCAGGGGGCGGCTGCGCCAAAGTTCAATTTCACTTCGACTTCAATTTGTGCTCCAGCGCAGCATATCGGAGCTGGTCATTGCGGGCTGGCCCTCCGCCCTCCCGGCGGAGACACCTGGCGCAGCGTCCGACCTCGACGCGTACAAGCACGCCTCGCTGCTGAGCGCACCCTACCCGCCCGATTACCAACCCGTAGTTTGTGTCGGTGCCCACATGCCCTCACATCTCCATAACCGGCACACAAACTTCAAGTCCACTTCAACTTCAACAATTTCTCACCCTGTTGCGTGGCACCAGGAAGACGGGCGCACACACGGCAGCCACCACGCGCTGGGCCACCTAATTCAACTTCAACTTGAAAGCAAACTCCAAATTCAACTTGTCTCACCTGTTGCGCGACAACAGGAAGATGACGACCCCCATGAAACCAAATGGTCCGTGCCGTGCCACCATTCACGCGGAGCCACCTACTTCAACTTCAAAAACAACTTGAACTTCAATGTCTCACCTGTTCTTTGAGCATTTATTTCTAGAGAAATATCCTGATTAATTTTTTTATTTCGTCCGTGTACTTTTAAAATTTCAAGGCGTCTTTTCTTAAGTTTTTAACTTTACTACCTTCTTCCATGATATGTGTGGCACCACGAAGACGACTAGCCCCATGAATACAGATGCGCACGTGGTCCATGCGGTGCCGCCCTCCGACTCAGGCCCGCACACTACCGCCAATGACTTCAACTTCAAGTGCATTTCAACTACAACTTCAACAGTGTCTCACCTGTTGTGTGGCACCAGGAAGACGACGGGCCCCATGAACACAGACGCGCACGTGGTCCCTGCTGTGCCGCCCTCCGACTCAAGCCTGCGCACCACCGCTGTGTGTGTGCCACTACTTCAGCTCGAACTTCTTCAAGTCCGCTTCAACTTGTACAGTATCGTATATACATGCATAAATATATACCTGGTATATATATATAAATATATTCCGACTATGCAACAATATTTCACCTGTTGCGAGGCACCAGGAAGACAACGGGCCCCATAAGGACAGACGCGCATGTGGTCCACGCCGTGCCACTCCTCAGATCCGGTGCGGAGCCATCTACTTTAACGCCAACTACAACTTCAACAGTGTCTCACCTGTTGCGAGGCACCAGGAAGACTACGAGCCCCACGAAGACAGACGCGCACGTGGTCCCTGCCGTGCCGCCTTCAGATCCCGTGCGGAGCCACCTACTTCAACTTCAACTTCAACTTCAACAGTGTCTCACCTGTTGCGTGGCACCAGGAAGATCACGAGCCCCATGAAGACAGATGCGCACGTGGTCCATGCTGTTCCGCCTTCTGACTCAAGCCTGCGCACCACCGCCTGCGTCGCCAGTGCGGCGCTACGCTGAGCAAAGCGTAGCGCGTGCCGGTGCAGCCTGCTCAGCAGAAGTTAGAGTTGAAGTTGAGGTTGACGGCGGCAGCGGTTGCACGGGCGGCGGCAGCAGCAGCCGTGGAAGGGGCAGCAGGAGTGGCAGCGGCAGCAGCGGTGGCAGGGGCGGCGGCAGCAGCCGCGGTGGGGGCAGCAGCAGTGGCAGCAGCAGCGGTAAGAGCGGAGGGAGCGGCGGCGGCAGCAGCAGTGGCAGTGGCAGCAGCAGCAACAGCGGCAGTAGCAGCAGCAGGGGGAGCGGTAGTGGACAGGTTAACCAGTTGGCGGCAGCAGAGTGGTTAGGTTTCAAAAGCAGTCGGCGGCAGCGTGGTGGTGGCGGCAGCAGCGCATGCCGAACAGCAGTGGCGCGCACCATGGTGTTCGCTAGTGGGTGCCAGGCAGTGCACGGCGGAGCCACACGGGCTGCAGCGGGCGCGCATTTTCGAGTACGCGGCGCACACCAACGTGCACGACACAAAACGGCACGCGAACATGTGTGAGGTAGGGAGTCCAGGCGGCGGATTATCCTACGGCGGGCCGGCCTGCCCACACAGATGCTCCGCACGCCTCTCATGTCCGGTTTCCCGTTGTGGTCGCCCGCAGTGCTGGTGCGCGGTCAACCACAAAATGTTTCGAAGCGCTTGCAACACAATTTCACACCCTGCCATGCCCGCACCACGCACTAGACAACACGCCAACACGTGTGGTCAACCAAAAGGGGCGACGAGCCTTAAAGCTGAGTGTCACACCAACATGCACACGGCAACCAGTCTCCTTGCTGGCGGAGCAGGGAGCGGCAGTAACGCCCCGGGTGCTGCCGGCTAGCAATGTGAGGTTGGAGTTGGTATGTTGAGGTTGAATCTGATAAGTTGAAGTTGAAGTTGAAGTTGGCTGTAGCGCCCCAAGCGCTGCCGGCTGGGTTAGCAACCCACCCATCCCTCCCGCTAGCCCCCCCTGGTGACATGTGTGGTTTGATGTTGCGGAGGGAATGGCGTGTAGTCTTTAGAAACAGGCTTGTTTTGGTTCACCCAAAAAATATTATTTGCGCTGGCGACGCCATTTCACATCGCTGTCGTGCCCGCACACGCGCTGCCTTCCTCAAATTGAAGTTGAAGTTGAAGTTGAAGTTGAAGTTTGTGTGGTGTGTTCCCCCACCTTGCACCATCAGTGTCGGGCGAGGCCCCGTCCAGCCTGCGGTCACCCTCCTCCTCTGCGCGTTTCGAAAATTGAAGTTGAAGTTGAAGTTGAATTTGAAGTTGAAGTTGAAGTTGGCAGCAGCAGCAGCAGCGGCAGCGGCGGCAGCAGCGACGGCGGCGGCAGCAACAGCAGCAGCAGGAGCGGCAGCGGCGGCGGCGGTAGCGGCAGCAGCAGCAGCGGCGGCCGCGACGGCAGCAGCAGCGGCGGCGGCAGCAGCAGCAGCGGCGGCCGCGACGGCAACAATAGCAGCAGCGGTGGCGGCAGCAGTGGCGGCGGCAGCGGCAGCAGTGGCGGCGGCAGCAGCAGTGGCGGCGGCGGCGGCGGCGGCGGCAACATAAGACACATGTACTTGCGGTATTACACATGAGGCGTACTTCGTGAATTATACTGCTACTTCGAAATACCTCTGAAGTGTATGACATGTTTACCCCGTGTAATATGCGGTGTACATACTTCGAAGTATGATTGCCATACATATTGTGTGCGTGGTGCATCATACTCAAGTACATGTACAGACATGTTTCCTGGCTATAGCTATGGCACCAGGGCAGGGCACGGCACGTTTGGTCCACGCTTTGTGCACTCGTGCATGCCTGAGTGCACAGGGCTTTCCACGCCCTAAGCCAGTTCAATAAAAGCACACATGCCAAGTGGATAGATCACCACACAGGCTTCGGCCTGGCTTGCTGCCCCAGCCACGGGAGTACCTGGGCTCAGTCACCTTTTTGGTTTCTTTCACATGCACCGTATCAACGTTGCGTATACATTCGCTGCCCACACCCAGTACCGACCCGTCCTCCCCTCCCCTCCCCTCCTTGGCCCGTGTACGTGTAGGTTGTACGTCAAGTATACACATATTACTACTGAAGTACCGGAACACACATGCACATGTGGCGCATATGTGGCATGCGGCGTATACCCTTGCAATGGTACTTGACAGCACAATACAATGGCAGCACTTTGAGGCATTTGGGGAGGCGCGTGTGGGTACGCTGTGTTGCAAGCCCAGGCTGGTGCGCTTGCCCTCGCTGCTCACCCCCAGTGCCAACAACAGAAACAGTGCGACGGCCCCAGATATGAGCCCCTCCATAGGTAGAACGGTCAAGTTCAAGTTCAACCACTTCAGCTTCAACTATTTCCATATGGCCGGGACTACAAGTATTTCACACCTACATGCGTCGCACATGTATTTATGTATGCTAGCCAGCCGCTGCTAACAGCTCAACTTCAACTTCCAACTACTTCAACTTCAACTAATTCAACTTCAACTACTTCAACTTTTACTGTGTCCCTCTGTCTGGGACCGCAACTGCACGGGCGCATACTTACAACTTGTGCCTGCATGTCATGATGTATACTGAAGCACATCAATGTTTGCTGTGTTGCACTACTGTAGTATTTGTGTTTGTGTACATGCTGGCAACATGCCAGGCTTCCCTTAGAGTACGCAGTGCTGAGCATTGCCAGCTTTTTCGCTAACTGCCTGACATTCTTCTGGTCACACGCACCGTGTGCAAAGGGCTTTCCGCGCCCTAAGCGGAGTTTAATGAGAGCACATGTATCTGAAGTATGTTTGCTAGCAAGCCCAGGCTGGTGCGCATACCTTCGCTGCCCAGACCCAGCACCAACAGCAGAAACAGTGCGACGGCCGCAAAGAGCAGCCCCTCGATGGGTAGAATCGTCCAACCGCCCGCGCCCACCGCGTGGTACAGCAGCGTCCAGTCACGCACTCGTGCTGAGCACACACACAGTTCAGCATACAAAGTTCAGCAAACAGTTCAGCCGCATGGAACAGCAGCGTCCAATCGCGCATTTGTGCTGCACACAGTTCGCACACAGTTCAGCACACAGTTCAGCACACAGTTCACAGTTCAGCAAACAGGTCAGCCGCATGGGACAGCAGCGTCCAATCGCGCATTTGTGCTGCGCACAGTTCGCACACAGTTCAGCGCACAGTCCAGCCGCGCGGGGCAGCGCACAGTTGTGCATACAGCAGGTTGCCCCCCCACACATCAGTGAACTGTATCAACTTGCAACTGCTGGCACACCGGTAGTTGTGGGCGGAACCCGTGCTCAAAATGACGAGGTGAAAGTCACCTGGAGAGGTTGCCAAGCCCAGATACTGCCGTGGCTGGGGGGTGGCCGAAGCCCGTCAAACACTGACATGTATGTAAATCACAATGTTGAAGTTAGATGTTGTTGGAGTTGAGTTGGAGCGGTGATTTGCCTACCTGCTCAACAGAACAGCCCCTGCACCTGCACGCGCCGGTCAATGTCCTTGAAGGCTAGGGTTCAGCCGTGCGCGCTGCAAAGGCAGACGCATGTAGCATTTTCACACCAAGTATTTTCACACAAAGTATTTACACGCACAGTATTTTCACACAAGGGGGGGGGGGCACCACCGGAGCCAGGTCGGGAGGTGAGCGGGGCGTCTGAGTGGGCAGGCCGGCCCGCCATAGGGTATACCGCCATCTGGAGTCCCTACCTCACACAACCAACATGCAGATTGGTACGGTTTGCTGAGCAGCAGCATTGCTGGGCGATGCTAAGCTGGATCGAGTGGTGGCTCCAGGGGCTGCTGCTGCTGCGCAGAATTGAGGGAGTCTGCACTCCATCAGCTCGCAGCAACAATATGGGCGGGGGGTGGCGGTGCAGCAAACTTTGCCGCGCACACACAGAGGGGGCAGTTCTGTATGTACTACCACATAGAAGTACTATTAGTATTATTTAGTGATGGGTCACAGCGTGTAATTTTCGCATTATACGCCGTATAACGTATGTAAATACGCCGTATAACGTATACAGATGAATGCGGCATTTACGCCGTAAATCGCGTTTTGGGGCGTAAAAATACGCCGTGTTTTGTATAACGTACGTAAAATACGTTTTACGCCGTGACCCATCACTACGTAAGGCTGAGCAGTTTTTGGGAGCCCGATAAGGGGCGCGCGTGCAGCTGCTGTGCTCACTTCACACGGCTGCAAGCACCGGAGTGCTCCTCTTGCACCACAGGCCACACACACTGCTAGTGGCATACACATGCGAGCAGCGACTGCCTGCGTGGACTGGCAGGGAGAGTGAAAAGCCGTTGCATGCCGCTGCTGTTGAAGCGCGGGCGCCAGGTTTGGGGGAGCACCGACGATGTCTCGCCACCGCCATAGCCGCCACCAGCAGCGCAAGGCTGTTGCGCCTCGTAGCCGCTGTCCGCTGCCAATAGCGGCAGCCTCCGCATCACGTGTGGCCAGCTCACTGCTCTCCAGTTCTCGGAACACGCCCCCCCCTGCGGTTCCCCGGCTGGGAGTTCTGTGAGCGGCTTCTGCACACAGCGCCGCGCGGCACGTGCTGCCACCATCGTGCCGCCGCCGCTGGCAGCAGGGGCGGGGGGCAGCGCACCAGCGACAGCCTGCAGAGGCATGCAAGGCAGGTCTGCTGGTGGTGGCGGTGCCTGTACGACTTCCTGCGCCTGAAGTGGAGTTGGAATGCGCACGCGCAATTGCTTACCTGTGCATGTGTCCCTAAAGGCGATATAGCCTTCGATGGGCAGCAGGCTATAGGGCCCGTAGGGGCCGCCATACGAGGGGCACTTGCTGGGCAGCACCGGAGCCGTGGCCGCAGCGCCGCTGCCTCCGCCAACCGGGTGCACGCGGTTCATCTCAACCCCTCCATTGTTCGCCATGTCTGCTGACCTCCGTGGTCAGCGGCTCTGCCCCCTCCCCAGGCTGCCCCAGCCGTGTGTTTGCCGCTGACTTTGTGCCAGCGTGTGAGACAGCAGCGGCACCAGCGGCGGCAGGGTCGGCTCTGCCGCGGCTGGCAGGCTCAGTGGTGTGTCGCAGCGCTACCCACGCACGTCCCACACTATAGCTACCACACCACCAGTCGCGCAGTGTGCCTTTCCCGTTTTTAAGCGGGGCCGTGCGGGCTCCGCTTTTTCACCCGAACAGTTTCTCTGTAACGGTTGATTGAATGTGGTGTTTACAACTACCACAACCTGCGGGTGTTTACAACCTGCGTAGTGTGTAGCTGCTGCCTGCTGCAACAACGCTCACCCCCTTTTGCAACAGCACTGCTGCGCCAGTCCGCGCGTGCGCAGAAGTGGCGTCCGAGGGTCATAGGTGGCCACCATGCATGCAGTGGACTTGTGCGCCAGCCTTCCACTCAACCCTGCTGCCGCCCCTTCCGCCACTGCGCTACAGTGTAGCTGCTGCCTGCTGCAACAACACTCACCCCCTTTTACAATAGCACTGCTGCACCAGTCCGCGCGTGCGCAGAAGTGGCGTCCGAGGGTCATAGGTCGCCACCCTGCATGCAGTGGACGGGTGCGCCAGCCTTCCTCTCAACCCTGCTGCCGCCTTCCGCCACTACGCTACTACACCCCTCTCCAGGTGAGGTTTCTTCTCTATCGCTTGGCATGTGTGCACTTTCGCCGCACACACCAACACGGGGAGGCACCACCGCCGGAGCAGGCTGCGCTTAGAGGGCGGAAAGCCCATGGTGTCACGTACAGGTGTGGGTCCATTGAAGTTTGTGTATTAGTCATGGAGACATGGGGGCATGTGGGCACCAAGTACATACTACGGGTATTTAGTCGGGCG
>JAULBY010031994.1:0-15461 GCA_032358315.1 Ophiocytium majus
AGAGGCGAGCGGGGCGTCCGAGTGGGCAGGCCGGCCCGCCATAGGATACACCGCCGTCTGGAGTCCCTACCTCATGTTGCCAGAGCACTACTGTAACTGACTACAACCCCAGTTCATATGTACATATATGTACTTCAAATAGGGCTACTACTGCGGTACAGTACACACTTCTCAAATACTTGATGAAGTACTGGTGTGGTATGTCGTTGCCTGGTCCGTTGCCGACACATATTTGGCAGGCGCTCGAGGCTCTCACAGGCGCTGTTGCAAGGGGCACGGTGTGGGCATGGGGGTAATTGCCGGGTACCACTAATTGTAGTGCCACACCACCCCTGCGACTGGCGTGACTGCTGCTGTTCAAGCACTTTTGCATAGCAAATCGGCCATGCAGTGGTACGGTACGGTATGTGCACATCTGCAAACAGCTGCAATGTGCTGCTGCTGGTGGTGTGCATGCTGCATTGCCTGTGCATGGCCTTGCATGAGGATGTGGCACCACACTCTATCAAGACCAGGGATCGACATGCAATGGCATCAAACTGTCAGTGAGCAACCTTGGGCACTTGCTCGCCTTACCAAAAGACGGTGACAAATATCCACCCTCATCCCAGCCATACAACAGTTGGCAAAGCTGCACACGCCTCCAACCCGAGGTGGTGCGATTAATACTGCTTAGTGTGCACAACATCAGCTCCGAGTCATACTTGAGCAACAAGTATGCAGTTCTACATGACATTGGGAGCGTGGTGTTGAACGTGAACAGCAGCAGCTGCTGCGCACTACAGGAGTATCACATCTGCCAAAGGATACCAGCAGCACGCACGAGGGGAATGTACGTGTGGCAGGTTCTGTTTTGTCTAATCTATCTGGAATGCGGACACAGCGGACTGAGCATGAACCCCCTCACCTAAGTGCAGCTTTGCCCCAGTTCGCCTCAAGCAAACCACACAGGAAACCAGCGGTCTCAGTTCTGTGCGTGGTCAAGCAACTGCTTCCCAGGGCACAGCATTCGCCACCTCCGATGAACGTCGTGGCATGCCTTCACACCACCTTCACAGCAGGCAGACGTTTCTTACACGGGCCTGCACCTTCGAAGAGGAGGAGAGAAGGAAGGCATGTTACTGCCCAGCCAGGCGCAAAAACAAAAAAAGCGGCCGCCAGGTCAGCTTCCTTGGTGCTGATGCTTTTCAACGCCACCTCCTGGCCAATGTCAGCCATGTTCCCATGCAACACGCCCGCCGCGCAGCCACGCTACCGAGCCCTGTCGCCACCGCATCATGGACCGCTGTGCGAGCCTCGATCCGATTGAGTACTGCTTCGGCACAACGCCGTGAAGGGGTCTGAACTGCAGCACTGCAAGCAAAACACACGCATCGGTGGGGCACGCTGGGTGGGCGAGACCCACCACCACCGCCGAAGGGGGAGGGGCATGCGGCGCTCATGCGGCGGCGCCTGCCTGGCGCTTGCTGCCCTGTGTGCGCTCCTACTTCCTGGTGACGCAGTGCGGCTGCCTGGTTTCGTGCACAAGAGCACCAACACCGAAGGCACGAAAGACGGCGAGGTTGGCGTGGATGTCGCAGCCGCCATGGCATCATACGGCACCGTCATATATGCTGCCTCCACGGTGGACAGCACGTGCAGCACCTCCAGCGGCATCCGTAAGTCTCGCCCTAAGTGCATGAGACAATCCTGCCCTGCCGCACACCCTCACGCTGGCCATGCATGCATGGCTCCCTCTCGCCACATTGGTGGTGGCGGTACTCTTGCTGCACACGCTCAGGACTGCCGTGCTGTCTTTGTGGAGATCTGTTTCATGGTGATGGTGACCGGCTGCGCTGGCCCTGCCAACTCTTGGGACATTGCTTGATGTTGCTGTTGGCATTTGTTACTCTGTTTGCGTGCTCTGTTGTCAACTCGTCACACATCATGCTGCTGCTGCTGCTGGTGCGAGTTGCCGTGTAGCCAGCTGGCATTTCTGGGGGGGTGAGCTGCCCGACCATAAATCAATGTGGTGGTGACCCGGTTTTGCTTGTTGCAGACATATACGATGCGGGGGCCATGACCGACGACGATACCCAGGCTCCAGGTTTAGTCCCACACACGGTGATAACGCAGGCGCCCGACACCCGCTTCACACACATCGATGTCAAGGAGGTCTACGGCCGAGTCATCATGGTCGCTGGTGAGCGCTGGTCACTGCTGCTCTTGCCGCTGCCACTGCACCGTGTGGACGGGATGCTCTTTGATCTCCGGCCACAGTGTGGCCCGTGGCAGTCTCTCCCGTCGCCGGTGACACGTGTTCAGTCGCGCCCACCTTGCCATGGTTTGTGTGTGCACACTGGTACTTGGCTTGACAACATGCACACGTGCCGCCAACTACTGCTGCGGCATTTACGCCTCGACTGCCAGGCTGCTCGTCTGTTGCAGCGCCACGCCTGCCCTGTTGGGCACACCCGGGCGCAGGCTGCCCTGGCCGAATGCCTTTCTAACCCCTAGTGCTGCCACCATCCATCCTCGCACACCCGCAGCAATTGACACGTGCAAAGGTTACCAGTGCCACGCTCCTACCACTGAGGGGTCTCCAGAGTACATACCCCAATGTTCAGACCGGGGATATGCTGTATGGGACTTGACACAGGATCCTTTGAAGCCGCGGCAGGTGTCGAGCTTCCCTGTCCCTGTGTTGGCGCTCCACCAGCAGCAGGTACGGAGGAGCATGCGCTGATGAACATAAATAGGGCATATGTTCCATGTAATTAGGGTTGCCGGAATCGTAATCGTAAAATTTACCGTCTAGTAATTACGCTACGATTTACGGCGTAATTCTGAAGCGGGCCGTAAAAAGGGTAAAGAGCCCGAACAGCAACATGCACACATTCAAATCTCTAGGGCGGCTAGGGCAGGGTGAGAGGCGGCTGCGCAGGCACACAGCACGCAGCTAATGCAGCAGGTGCGGGTGGCGCCGTTGCGGTGGTGGCTGTCAACGGCACGGCGGGTGGTGGCTCCAGCACGGGTGCCGGCAGTGCTGAGGGGGGCACTGGTGGTGGTGGCGGCTTGCGCCTACCACAGGCTGGCGCCGAGAGCGCAGTAGAGAACCTTGTCCGGAAGCTGCGAGCCACCAAGGAGGCGGGCAAGCTGCCCTGGACTAAGTTCTTCGCCATCGACAACTCTGAGGGTGTCAATCTGTACCTGATGTGTGAGTTTTGCCACAAGCACTTTGGTGCCAGCAACTTCACACGCACGGCAAAGGAGCACATCACCACCGGCGCAGACGGTGTTTTGAGCTGCAAGCGGGGTGAAGGGGACGGAGAGGAGCGCGGCGGCAAAGCTCGCAGGGTGTTTTACGCGTCTGCAGCGCAGTGCAACGGGCGCTAAGCAGCCTGGCCCACTTCTTCTTCACCAATAGCGTGGGCCTGCATCTGATTGAGGACCCTTCGCTGGTGCGAGCGTTTGCTCACACGGGGGGTGCAGCTGCCCGGGCGCACGGCGCTGTCTACATGTATGCTGCTGTATTCTGCATGCTTAGTATACCATGACGGTTTTTACATTATGTTACGCAATGCTACGATTACGATTGCGGAGTAATTAGCAAAAACATTACGATTCCGGCAACCCTACATGTAATACGTATAATGTAGCATGTGCATTGATGTGCAAAAATGCACTAAACACACGGATCCGGTTGTGTGCACCAAGGACAGGTGGTTCAGGCGGGGCGGCACGGGTGGTATGTCAACACAACTAACTTTTTTAAACAGCAGCACTTGCACGATGCTGGAATGCGCCGTCATGTAACTGTCATGTAACTGTCACCAGCACGTTGAAGTTGACGAAGATCCTTCCAGCCTCATGGTGCCAGTGGCATTCGCATGTTACACGATGCTGCAGAGACAGTGAGACTGAAGTGGCAACATCCAGCTGCTCAGCAGAGTGTGGGCCAGCAGTGGTAGGTAGCTACATGTTTTTTGTGCCTGGGTCAGGTGTGTCAGCCGCCACCGCAGCAGCAGCATCAGTAGCAGCAGCAGCAGCACTAGCAGCAGCAGCAGCACTAGCAGCAGCAGCAGCAATAGCAGCAGCAGTAGCAGCAGCAGCAGCAGTAGCAGCAGCAGCAGCAGTAGCAGCAGTAGCAGCAGCAGCCGCCCGGTGCCTGAACCAGCAACAGGCATGCACGCACCGAACGTGTCGGTTACCAATGTCAACCAGTGGCACCCATGCCACGCCACACGCCATTTGTGCCAGCTGGGTGGTGCACACCTTCAAGTTGCCTATCGTCTGTGCACGGCAACACGCCGCGCAGATGCTCGTCAGCACCAGCTGCCAGCACCGTCTTCACTCAAGCACCACACCCCTGCTGCAATTCGCTCTGCTGTGATAATAATTGCACCCGCAGAGGACTTGGGGCGCGGACTACATACCCATTGGCGGCCTGCAGCTGTTTGGGCGGGCAAACAGAATTTACGTCGCCATTGCGGCTGGGTGGCACCCGGGGCTGGGTCCGATGCTGAAGGGGCTCCAGGTCAGCTTCTTTTTTACAAGACTGCACTGGCTTGCCGCTGCAGTCCTGCTTTGGCTGCAGTCATAACGCCTTGCCCTTGCGCGGATACTGCACCTTACACTTGAACGCATCACACTCTATGATGAAATCCGTGCTTCGGTATGTGCGAGATTTGCTGCTGCTTCTTAGGCGCCATTTTTGCTTTGTTCACCTCTTTGCACGGGTCCGCCCAGGGTGACGGCCCCTACCGGTGTGGAGACCTAGAGTTTATCGCTCCCAGATTGAGTTTTCGTATGGGAGTGTGGGAGTGCATGCTAGGAGTGGTCGCTGGCCGCCACGGCCGGCGTAGGGCTGGTGCGTGCCGCACACAGTCGTCGAGTGCTTGCCCCCACTGCGTTGTACTACAAGGCAGCACTTGCACCTGCACAGCCCCCGGCCAACCCGCCCACACCGACCACGCTCGCAGCTATATATTAGTCTCTCACGCCACACCCTCCCACCACTCTTGTGCGCATAACAGATCCACGAACTCACGGACATGTTTGACACGCCGGCAAACCCCGTCTATCGCGGCTCCTGGGGACTTGAGGATGTGCTGTACCCTTTAAGCAAGTTTGAAGACCTGCGGGGGGAGGACCCTGACTTCCAGGCTGCGCTTCAAGCGCTCGCAGGTGGGCGTGCCGAAATATTGAATATTGTGCGGTATTTGGCTTGTTTTAGCACACAATTTGTGGAGTGGCATTGATGATGGCTCAGCAGGGCCTTGCACGCCCTCAACATCGTGCAGTATTTCACTTGTTTTTGCACAAGGCTTGCTGCGATGCCGATGGCAGATACTTGAGAAGTACTTCAGAAGCCAAGCCAGCGCCACCCTTGATAGCGTTTTCAGGCACAATCGATTCATGTGTAAGGCGCACGCACAGCACAGTCCCTGCTTGCTGCAACGGCAGCCCCCGCCAGCGCCCACGAGCTCAACTTGCTCCTGCCCTGCAGTCAGCATGGACCACTGGGGCTCACGAACGCACACGCACTGCACTGGCGCAACACATCACGCAGGGGAGCCCAAGCAGGACACTTCAACTTCGGCCGACGGCAACGGAAAAAAGCCCGCGTGGCTCGGCAGCCCTGGCGTGACCCTGGATGTGGCAATCCGCGCTGACGCCACAGACGACGCAGACGTGGTCGCCTTTGTCGCCCAGGGCGCATATGGCCTCTTTGAGGTGTCCCTAGCGGACCCCGAAAATCCCGTTGCGGTGTTGCCCGAATCCGCGACCATGCCCGACACCGACCTGTACTCGTCCACCAATGGCGCTGCAGCGCACCCCAAGACCAGCGTGGTGGTGGAGCTGCAGGGGGCGGTGGCAAAGTGGAATGAGAAGCTCACGGTGCCCCCGCCGCCCATCCCCGCACAGGTGGGGCCGCAGAAGTCCTGATTCTGCCGCTACATATAATATGTAGTACTGCTGTAGTATGTACCTCTGTGTACGCACAATAAGCGCTTGATAACTCGCTGCAGCGTGTGTGGTGTTGTGAGAATCATGCAGGAGCACCGACACACGGCCCTTGAATTACGGCACGTTTGCGCGCGCACAACGGTCACATGCATTTTTTGGTGTGAACGTGTGGACGTACGGCGCGTACGCGGCGCACGTGTGGCGCACACCAGCCAACACACCACCAACAACAGCGAATACTTATGAAGTGCACAAATATATTTATAAATAAAACCAGCTGAATGAAATTTTTTTTCAACCTTATGTGGCGCAGGTCCAGGCCCAGGGGATCAAGCAGACGCGCGTGCCCGCCACCCTGGCGGAGGCCAATCGCGCGTTTGAGGGCGAGATGCCCACGGCCCTGACCCCTGGCGGAGACGTGATGGAGCTGGAGCCCAAGCTCTTTGAGCTGCCGGGGGATGTCTTATACGTGGGCGATGGCTGCGGGAACGGTGCTGCGGACGTGCCAAAGGCGGCGGAGCCAAACAACCTGGCGGCGGTGTCGCGCGGGGGGTGCACGCTGGCGGAGAAGGATAAGAAGGTGGCGGCGGCGGGGTATTCGGTGAGAGGCTGGCAGCAGAGTATTTCAGTATTACGAAGTGTGCTTCAGTGCTGCGAAGTACTTCAGCGCTACCAAGTGCGTCAGTACTACTTGTTGGGGTATGTTGCGTGGGTTGAGCACGCTCGTGGAGAAGGATGAGAAGGTGGTGGCGGCGGGGTACTCAGTGAGAGGCTGGCAGCAGAAGTGCTTCAGTATTCAGTACTACTAAGTACATCAGTGTACCACTTGTTGAAGTATGTGTGTGGGATGATCACGCTCGTGGGTGAGAGGCTGGGAGCAGAAGTA
The DNA here is from genome assembly GCA_032358315.1 of Ophiocytium majus. Classification (NCBI taxonomy): domain Eukaryota; class Xanthophyceae; order Mischococcales; family Ophiocytiaceae; genus Ophiocytium; species Ophiocytium majus. Next base: position 6,836 of record JAULBY010031994.1, read on the forward strand.
CTTCAGAACCACTTGCTGAAGTATGTTGTGTGGGGTGGAGTGTGTGTGGTGGGTAGTGGGGGTATGGGGAACGGTGGTGGCGGTGTCGCGCTTGCAGTGGTGCTTGGGGGGGAGATGGCAGGGAGCAGGTGGCAGGTGACTGCGCAGGCAGAGCAGGAAAGGAGCTGTTGTTGGGCTGCCGAAGATGTTTTGTTTTGTGGTGTGTGTGAGTGACTGTGCAATAAAAAACGCCGGATTGTTGAGAAACCGCACACACACAAAAAAAGAAAATTGAAGCCATTCCCGTGGTTTGTGGCAGTCAGCAGTGTGTTTGAGCTCAGGTTTGTGAGTGTTTGGTGGTGCAGTTGCAAACCTCACAGCACCTCTGTGGCTACCAGGTACCACCTCATGCTGGTGCCGCTGGCAGCACCGCAGGCAGGGAGCTGACCGGTGGCAGGTGCACATAAGAGTCTACGCAACGTTGCCCACAGCAACAGGGCGGGGGGGTCACTGCCAGATGTTGGTTTGTGGCTGCTTGTCGTAGCTTTTGTGGCAGCAGCATACAGACAAAGCAGCAGTGCAAGTGGCAGAGGAGTGGGCCAACGTTAAGCAAATTCACTGTGTTTGTTGCATACACAAAGGTTGTCCCAGGAGCTTCTTACAGCACCGCTTCGTGAGCGTCTTGAGTGCACTTGATACTCGTGTAGGATTTTACATGAGTATCGTGAGTGTCATTCCCGGTGTTTGAAAGTTGAGCTGTGAACGCATCCACTCCCTGGGCAGCAGCAGTACAATGCACTTGTGACTGCTGAAGGGTGCGCAACCGCTGCCTGGCAGCGGCAGTCAGTCTGGTGGTGACGAACTGCACCCTACTGTTGAAGTTAGTCTAGAGACACGAGGTCATGTGCGCACCGATACAAACTAGGAATAGCTGTCAGGCGGGTAGGGTGCACTCAGCAGTGCGATGTGCTTGTACGCATCCAGGGTGCGCACGGCAGGTGCAGGGTCAGTGACTTCCTGTTGAAGTTTGTATATTAGTCATACAGACATGAGGGCATGTGCGCACCATCTACACTTGGAGACGTTGGTGTGATGGCCCACATGTGGTGCAACGGCCCTGTGTTTTGAGGCACCGGACATTGTACTAGGCATGCCTTGATCTACAACAGGGAGAAATGGTGCGCATGACTCGTGCCTGGTGAAACAAGAAGCAAGCACCTGCAGCTGTGCGAATATATGACCGCGGGACAGGTCTGATACTCACTCACGACTCACACTGGAGTACAAAGGTATTCAGGGTACCCGCTGCTCGTTTGCAGTTTTTGTTGCCAGCCAGGTGTCGCTCGTTGAAGTACTTGGTGGTCCCACCAGCACAAAAGCACCACTTGTGGCATTCGCTACACTTGGCGCCGCTGAATGAAGTACACTCGGTGCTCGAGTAGGTTGAAAGCAAGTATACTTGCACTAACTTGCTCAAATTACCTGTGTTGTCCCCCGTGTGTTAGTCCTAACTTCTAGAACCGTTGTCGCTACGCAGGTGCTGCATGACAACCACTCTTCCTTCTAGCTTCAGTTTAGCTGTCATCCTTTGACATGTGCGCCCACCTGTGGTGCTTATGAGTGTAAGCCCACGCGCTCAATTAGGGCGTACAGCTATGTACTTCTATTGAACACCGCTTAGGGCGCAGAAAGCCCTTTGCACATGGTGTGCGTGTGACCGGGACAAGCATGATCGGACATGCTGTTGTTAACAAACAAGCTGGCAACGCTCAGCACTGCGTACTCTAAAGAAAGCCTGGCATATCGCTATGTACCACCCGCGGTGACCTGGGGAGGCACTGTGTTGGTGCAGTTGTTGCAGCCAGCTGACATACCGCGCATTCATGTGCAGCAAGAGCCATGTCGCTGCCATGTCACTGGCAATGGCACACCGCAGTGACACCGCCAGTTGCATGCCACCCATGTGCATGGCACGTGCATGGCTTAGCTGCCAGCACTGAGTAGCCACAGCTTCCACTTGTGAGCAACCATGCACGGCACGTGGTTTCCCACCTTGTGACCCCGCACTTCACAAGTCACCTCTGCTCAGCCAGCACGCCTTGCACACGTGCCGCCCCCCCCCCCCTGGAACACCGCCGCAGGCCATGATTGAGGTGGACCTTGCGCAGGCTGGCGATGAGTTCATACCCTCGGGCGCCTACCAAAGCGCGGAGCCGCACCTCCTCCTCCCCTTCATAGCCGTCGACGACGTCAACACGCCCAGGGTCGTCAACGTCGCCGACGCACGTGTCGCGGGGCCAGACGCTGCTCTTCCCATTCCCGGCGCCAAGGGCGCGCTCCTGACAGTCACACCCTCCGGCTGGAGCCCAGGCGTGGCAAAGGTGTGGGACACAAATACCAGGTTCGGCACATCGGGCGGGGGGGGCCTGACGTTCATCACGGACTACAACCCGGGCTGCCCGGACAACATGGAGTGCAGCGCGCCGCTGCTGCAGCTCGCGCCGCGCAGCGCCAGCATTGCGGAGCACATGGAAACGGGCGCGCTGCTGGCGTTTGTGGCATTTGACACCCAAGGGGTGGGCGTGGTCGACATCACCAACGCCACCTCCGCCTCCCAGTTCGACTTCTGGGCGCCAGAGGGGGCCGCGGGGTCCGCGGCTCGCGCGCTTGCGGTCGCACACATACCGGGGATCATGGGAAATCCCACCGTCGCCGCGCTCACCGCCGACGGCACCCTGCACGTGCTCCAGATTCAGTTCTCGGACTCGAGCGTGCCGGCCACTTCCGCGCCTACAAGTGTGGACGTGGAGACACAGCCCGCGTCGGACAGCAGCGAGGGCAGCGGCAATGGCAGCGGCGGCGGCGGCGGTGACGCCAGCACGGACGGCGCCAAGGCGGCGGTGGTGATACTCATGTGCGTGGGCGTGGCGGCCCTGGTGATGCTGACGGTGATGGCGGTGCGCTACCGGACGGGCCTGAAGCGGCAGCGGGCGCTCGACGTCATGGTGCACCACCGCGTGGTGGACATTATGGGCGAGAACATTGGTGTGTGCGAGCTGCCCTCCCCGGGCAAGCTCACACTGGTGTGACCATGTGTATGCACCAGAGAGGGCACCCGCTGCATGCGCCTCCCCTCGCCCACACCCCCTTGCAGCAGCTGCTTAAGTTGCCGCATGTGGCGGGAGCGGTGGTGCAGACTGCTGCGCACGTCGCAGCCCCCCTGCTGCCAGTGGGTGGCGGTGCGCTACTAGGCCGCCACTGTGGCCGCCCGGCGCGTTTGGCTTGTTTTTTATGAACTTACTCGTTGCTGCCGTCACGCTGCTAGAAGTGGTTCTGCTAGTGAGTGCGTAGTCTTTTTTCATTCATCAGCACCCCCACCAGGTTGACCGAACACCGTGTACAGCTCCCACAGCTGCTGCCGCCACCCTGCTACTGGCTGAAGTGCAGCTTAGCATTTACATCCGCAACCAGACGGGACAAGCAGCCCCCCGCTGCCCCCCCCCCCCCCCTCCTGAAGTGCACTTGGTGCTACCCACCACCCACAGGTGTACCTACCCTACTGGTAGGCAGGTTTGCAGCGCAATGGCAGGAACTGCTACAGTCTACCTTACTGTATTTTCTCAGCTGATCAGCGGCAGGAAGTCACTGCTGCTGATGATGATGACTGGCAGACACGATGCACAGAAAGGGGGTGGGGGTCGAGCAACCACTATTAAGTGTGCAATCGCCATGGCGCAGCACCCTTGCCAACTGGGTGCACTGCAGTCCACAGCGTGCTATACCTTATGGAACGACCGACAGAAATAAGCAATGTTTATGTCACTCTCCTGAGGTTCCTTTCCCTTCACTGTGTCTGTCGTTCCACTCATCGGCTGTGGCAATCTGTGGCGTGCCATGCATTGCCACCTTTGAATGCTGTGGCCCGATGATCATGACACACATTGTGATCGCTGCAGCTCCCCCGTCTCCACAACCTTTTTTTGTTGGCAGAACTTTGGCACGTGCACCCTGCCCCCCCCCCCCTCCGGATCCCCCCCCTCCCGGGGCCCCGCACGGTGCACCGGTCGGTGCATTATGTGTTCATTGAATTTCATTCATGATGGTGATCATGATCATGGCCAGAACTGTGACAATCATTTTTTAAATTGATTTGAGGGAGGGCAATCACGCGAGCTCGCTCTCTAGGAAGCTGAATTCGGGGAGCGCACGCGCGCGCTGACGACACACCCTCAGCAGCAGTGGTACTACCTTGCGGGATACAACAACAGCCGTGGCCTGCAGCAGCTATGGTGGAGAACCACCTCGCCTCGCCCCGCTCCCCTGTGGACGTGAAACACCCCCGCCCTGAGCCATCTCCCATTGCCTTTTTGGACCTGCTGCAGAAGCCGGGGGTGGCGCGAGCACTGGGCAAGTGCATCACGCTGCGCGATGCCTTCAGGCTGGCGCAGACATGCAGGGGGCTGTCGATCTGGTTTTCCTGCATGGAGCCTACTCCTAACGTGGACGCCATGGTGGTAGATGCGGGAGCCCCTGACAGGTGAGAGGCGGACATTTTCAGGAGCAGCAACAGTAGTACGAGAAAGGGCAACCAACCGCCGAGCGAGGCGACACATGCGTGTTTGTGAGGCGGCCACCACCACTTGTGTCCATGTCACAAGGCTTCCAGGCAGTTCCTCAGGCGTCATGTGGTGTGTTTTCGCTGCCCGTGTGCCGCACATGATGAATTGTGAACACTGTTCCTGAATTCCATTGCAGCACAAGTTGGTCGTCCGCCACCCACGCACACGCTCTTTCTCTTGCCACCGCCACCCCGCCGCAGCCCCATCACCCCCCACATCCGCGGGGCCAACGAGTTCTCCGCCTTTTTCAAGGCTCGCGAGGAGCGTCAGCCATGGGCCACGCGCCGCATACAGCCCCTGTCTATCATCCTCGACTACCGAGACAGCGTCGGCGGGCCTATCCCTCAGTTCATCGGCGAGGTGGCCAGTCTGCAGTGGCTGGATCTGGGGCGCAGCGAGGTGACGGGCACCATACCGGCGAACCTGGGGCACCTGGGGGGCATGAGGAAGCTGTACCTGGCTGGCAACGCCCTGCATGGCGACATACCTCAGAGCCTGGGCTGCCTGACGCGGCTGGTGGAGCTGAGCCTGGCCGGCAACCAGCTGTCGGGCCCCATACCAGACACCCTGGGAAACCTGTCCAACCTCGTGTGAGTGCCCGCCAGCAGCTGCGCACCGTGGCGCGCAGCAGCAGTGCACGCGTTTACGCACTGTCCTGATTTACACTTTTTCAGCCCCATAGCTTAGCTATTTTTTGCAGTCGGGCTGGAGGGCACATGACTTGTCCTGCACCTCTCGGTGGCGCCCGTGCGATGTGGCTTTATTTGCGCAGGCGGCGCGGTCAATCCATTGCTCTACTGCAACACTTACCTTGTTCGCAAAGGACGCCGTTGCCCGCTTGTAACGCACGCCTATTCACCACTTGCAGTGCTGCCGCTCCAGTGTGGCGGGAACGGCGCTGCAGTATCTGCGCTACAGGTGGCTTGCGGCGCACAGACAGCAGCAGCTGTGTGCCTTGTTGCCCCAGCTTACACCCGAATCTGCTGTGAAGTGTGTGTGGCTGCACAACTGCGAAACTCAGCTGTGTGCCCTTCAGTGGTACTCTGTTGCCATGCTAAGCCTCCACAGGCAGCACCACCAGCCACCTCTGCAGCAGCAACCGCACACGCACTGCCCACTTCCACACCCACACACACCCTCCCATCCACCACCGCCGCGGCACCCACACGCCAATCCCATGCCCCCTATGCCACTCACTTCCCCTCTCCTCCCCCCCACTTCCCCCCCCTCTCGCCCACTCCCCCCCTTCCCCCCCCAGGTACCTCTGCCTGCGTGACAACAAGCTCTCTGGCTCCATCCCCGCCACGCTCGGCGCCCTCAAGCGGCTGCGCCAGCTGTGGCTCAACAACAACTGCCTCACGGGCTCGCTGCCCCCTGAGCTGGGCGGCATGGCCAGCCTCCAGCAGCTGTACGTCAACAACAACCAGCTGTGCGGCCCCCTGCCGTCATCCCTGGGGGACCTGTCGCAGCTCACAATTCTGAGCCTGCGCAAGAACGTCATCACGGGGTCGCTGCCGCCGTCGATGGGGCGGCTGTCGCGGCTGGAGATGCTGTCTGCTGAGCACAACCAGCTGAGCGGGGACGTGCCGCTGGAGCTGGCGCAGTGCGCGCAGCTCAAGCAGCTGTGCCTGCTGCACAACAAGTTTGGAAACAAGCCGCAGGCGCGCTCCACGCTCATCTCCAGCCTGCCGCACTGCGTGGTGTACGTGTAGGTGCTCAGCAGCGCGTGTGCTCAGCAGCAGCTGCCCCCGGTGCTCAGCAGCAGCAGGAGCAGTGCCGCCAGGGCAGCGCACTACTGTAGTGGCAGTGGGTGCACAGCAGCTGCCGCTGGGGGTGGCGGGTGGTGCGGAGCAGCTGCTTTGGCGGTGGAACGGCAGAAGGTAGCACAGCTAACATTGGCGCTGCGGCACGGACCGCCGCCGCGAGTGCTTTTCGATGGCGCCAGCAACAACAGTTGCGTCAAACAGTGCTGCTGCGGTTGTTGCGGCAGCTTTGTAGCTGGTTGTGTCTGCTGTGCAGCATGTGCGAGCGCGGTGCCAGCAGGCCACAAAAAGGGTACACACAGAAAGGGTATGGGGAGGAAAATGAGGGGTGGGTTTGGGGGACGGGCGTTGGCAACAGACGACTGGTGGGGTGCTCGCATCCGGATTGTGCAAGAATAGCGCGAGGTGCATTTTGACCAGCGTAATGCGGTTGCTCGGCGTACCAGCGCCTGTGTTTTGCCGCGTGTATGTTCATACGGCGGGCGGCACCAGCCGCCCGCGCCACTTTTCTTTACAATATGGACCATTTTTAGATGTGCCGCGCAGCAGATGCCTTGGGGCTTGCGCCTCTCTGCGCTGCGCTTGCGTGTTTGGTGTCGTTGGTGCTGTCACCCCCTGTCTGTGTTGTGCTGAGCAATATGGGCTGTGTTGGCACCTTTTTTTTGCCAACTCAGGGGTCATCTGTCGCATGTTGGATGGTTTAGGCATGCTTTGCTGCGGCGGTGTGCAGCTGGTAAGGGTCATCATCTCCATGGACAAGCACAACGGCGTGCGTGCCATGATCGGCACGCTGTTTAGTGTGCACTAGCAGCGAATTATTTGCGTTTTCAGAACCGAGAATGCCCCCAATGGATGTACGATGGCACACGAGCAAAACGTGAGGCAAGTCTTTGCTCTGCCAGCTTCAACTTCAAGTTTGGCACTGCTCCCCCCAACTCATGGTGTCACAACGGGTGAGACAACTGACAGACATTGAAGGCACAGGCAGTGCGAAGAGGCATATGTATATGTATACATACTTCTGAAGTATGCATTATCATGCTGGCAGCAGTTCACTGACATGCCAAGCAGCCACAGCCAGCCTGTGCATTGGCACAAGCAGCAGCTGCCAGCACCGTCGCAGGGGGCGGGCGAGCGCATCTCAAAGGTGCATGTCCCCACCACCACACTCAGTCTGGCATCAGCTGTTTCTTCAACTGAGCCTCGGTGGCTGCCACTGCAAGCTACTGTAACACGGACGCAGGTGTCAGGTAGCATGTTGCTGTGAACCACACACACACACAACTAACGCTACGAACGGTGTGCCTTGTATGTACTTGAAGTATACAACACACCACCACATCAACCCTTCCGCCCGCCAAGTCAGTGGATGGCCGCTTGTCAGTGGCATGGTGCAATGCCAAGGTCAGAGGCATTGCAACGTCGTGCGACATTGCCCCAGATGGCAGAAAAAACACACACACCAGAAGCGTGTGTGCACAGCGGTACAGCGCTTGCGCACATACAGCATGGAGGCACCCGCAGGCATGCTGGTGGCGCCAGCGGCAAGTGCGCAGTCACCAAGCAGTCCGCAACACAACAGGAGCAGCAGCGGCGGCAAACAAGCAAAGACGGCATGCACGGCCCAATGTGTGTACTCCTCATGTATTTTTCCATTTTTTTTTCCAGCTTTTTTCCTTGTTTTTCTGGGGTCCTCTGCCGCGGTTTTCTTCATGTTTCTGGTATTTTGTGGGGGATAACGGACACGCACCGACATGGAACTGAGACCGCCGCCCCCGCCGGGCGCGGTGGGCCAACCCAAAAGGAGAGCCTGAGGCACAGTAGTAATGTAACACACGAGAAGGAGACCCTACGCTGCTGCCATGCACAGCCGCAGCGGCCGTGGCGGCACGGCACAGCCCATGCGCATGTCCGCCGCTGCGACACAGCAAAATCCCTAACAGGTGGCGCGCGGCGCCTTGGGGCGCCAGGGGCCACTGCCTCCAAGGAAGCAATCAGTAACCGCACCTCAACGCGTGCAGCGAGTATATGTGCCGCCCCCAGGCGCCCTTCAGCCTCGCTCCCCGCCACGGCCCAGCGTGTTCCCGTGCTGGCGCGCAGCGGGAGTGCGGGGGTGCGGCAGAGGCCGCACGTTGCGGCGGCATCGCGGCGCCGCTTTTCTCTTTAGACATCCAACAAATCGCCCACCCCCAGGCGCGGGGCAAGGGCGAACGCAGCGGCCCAGTTGCCAGGGCTGGCTGCCTTTATCTTAAAGCTCCCCCCCCT
>JAULBY010032005.1:0-41796 GCA_032358315.1 Ophiocytium majus
GGGGGGGGAGCATTGAGAGGGTGAGGCGGAAGCTGTTGGAGAGGGGGGGGGCGGGGCTGCGGGGGCTGGCGCGGTCGCTGGCGATCATGGACAATGATGGCGATAAAAAGCTCACCAAGGAGGAGTTGAAGTGGGGGTTGCAGGTGCGTGGTGTGCCGGTGTGGTGGCGGCGGCTTGCAGTGTGTGTGGCAGTGGTGGGTTGGGAGGGTGTGGTGTTGCAGAGTGTGCGTGGGGCTGCGGGCGAAGGTGGTATTAAGGCGTTGCTGGGTGTGGAACTGGGGGCATGAACTACTTCCAAGTACATGTACTTCAAGAAGTATGCATGTACATACACACCAAGTTTTGTGGTGCAGCGGAGTGAGTAAGTCGGGCGCCCGTGTGCAGTGCTCATGCCGTGTTTGTGCGCAAGAGGGCATGGCGGCATGTACTTGCGGGGGTAGTGCTGCATGGTACTGCTGCAGACTGCGGTGCAAGCGTTGGCACGCCAGCCACCGCAGTGCAGTACACCAGGTACGCAATGATGTTTGCCCAGCTCCGCAAGTGCTTCCTGCCATCACAGCCACAATTACAGCAGTGCACCACCGCCAGTAGTCTTACCTTGCCCAACGCCTACCCTGCAGTGTCCACTGCCGCCACATCCTGTTGGCTCACGCCGTCACCTCCGCCGCCGCCCCCCGCTCCGCGCCTCTCCACACCAACTTCAACTTCAACTTACACACCAACTTCAACTTCAAATCCAACTTCAACACAAACTTCAACTCCCGGCCACCTCAACTTCAACTCCAGGACGCGGGCGTCCCCCTCAACCTCAACGAGCTGGACGGCGTCTTCTCCTACTTTGACCGGGACCGCAGCGGAACCATCAGCCTCGATGAGTTCGCTCGGGGGCTAAGACCCCCCCTCGCGCCGCGCCGCAAGGCCCTCATTGCTGCCGCGTTTGCCTCGCTGGACGCGGACGGCGACGGTTTCGTGACTGTTTCGGATCTGGCGGCGGCGTACGACGCGTCGTGGCACCCCCTGGTGAGGAGCGGTTTGCGCGAAAACATATATTGAGCAAGCCATATACGCCGTATATGGAGCGTATACAGAGCTGATACGGCTAATGTCTTGAAAAAATTGTTCGTAGTGATGGCTTGGCGCAGGCGTGCACAGGCAACATCTGATGCTCTTGCGTGGTGGCTGGTGCTGCATAGTAAGTTATTGCGCACGTCCTGACAAGAAAAACACGCCCATACATACGTTGTCGCGCAACCCTAGGTGAGGAGCGGGAAGCTGGAGGCGAGGGAGGCACTGCGCGAGATGCTGGCGCAGTGGGACGGCAACGCTGATGGGACGGTGGAGGCACGAGAGTTTGAGGAGTATTACGAGGTGGGTGAGACCGGCTGCTGTTGGCCCGTAGAGCGGCAAACACACGTACACATTTAAATTCGAAGCGTGACAGACATCCCACTATATGGCCCCCATACGCTGTATACTTCAGAAGTACACACACTATGTGCCCCCTATACGCTGTATATATATATATATATGCTGGCGCAGTGGGACGGCAACGCGGACAGGACGGTGGAGGCGCGAGAGTTTGAGGAGTATTACGAGGTGGGTGCGACTGGCTGCTGCCGGCCCGCAGAGCTCCACATGTATGTACTGTATACGTAGTGATGGGTCACAGCGTAACATTTTTTCATTATACGCTGTATAACGTATGTAAATACGCCGTATAACGTACACAGATGAACGTATTTATACGGCAAATACGCCGTATATCGCATTTTGGGGCGTAGAAATACGCTTTTTTTTGGCCTAACGTATAAATACGCTATACGCTGTGACCCATCATTATGTATACGTTATGCGTTTTAAATCAAAAGCGTGACCGACACCACACTATATGGCCCCTATATGCTGTTTTTATAGAGATGCTGTCGCAGTGGGACGGCAACGCAGACAGGACGGTGGAGGCGCAAGAGTTTGAGAAGTATCACGAGGTGGGCGCGACCGGCTGCTGCCGGCCCGCAGGGCTGCAAAGGGACTTTCGCACCGTATTACACCTAAGCAGTACTGTATAATACCAAGATATAAGACTTGAAGTATGTACACCGCATGTACAGCGTGGAGTGAGCTACAAAGCTTTTGTGGAATGGGCAATGTGACAAAACACGGAGTTTTGCAACGCTACAGTGTCGCGTGATGCACTGCTGTGGCAAGAGATGCCCTTACCCCATCGCAGGAGCATTGTAAAATGAGGTAGTCCAGGCATGTGATGGCTCACAGCCTGCTGCACCGCAAGGGGTCATGATTATTATCGGTACACCAGAGACGCCCGGTCATCACTGTATACGGCACACACACAGCACATGATGTGTACACCAAGAGCAGCCCCCAAGTTGTCATCTGGCGTCGCTGCCCCCCCCCCCCCCCCCCCCCCCCCCCCCCCTCCCCCCCCCCCCCCCTCCGCATGCAACTCTGCCGCTGCCCCCCCCCGCCGCAGACGGTGTCGGGCCTCATCGACGGCGACGATTACTTTGAGCTCATGATGCGCAACGCGTGGCGCCTCGCGGGTGGCGAGGGCTGGTGCGGCAACACGGCGAACCGCCGTGTCCTTGTGGCCGACGCCGCCGGCAACCAGCGCGTGGCGGAGCTCGCGGGCCTCGGCGGCCAGCACACGCGCGACGTTCAGCAGGTGCACGCGCGCCTGCGCGCCGCCGGCGCCGCCCGTAGCAGCGACGGCGTCGAGCTGCACGGGTACGTGGACGCCACATCACCGGGTGCTCAGCAGAAGCCCACCTGGCCGGCTGCTCAGCAGCCGCAGCAGCGGCAGCGCAGGGGCGGCGCCGCCCCCTCGCCCGCCGCCCAGATGCCGCAACGCCGTGCTAGTCATGCCGCCGGCGGCGGTGGCTCTGGCAGACGGTGCGCCGCGCCGCCGGCGCAGCGGCGGTGGTCTGTCGCGCAGGCGCTGGCGGCGGACGCTGCGGCGCCTTCGGAGAGGGGCGGCGGCAGTGGCGGCGGCGGCGGCGGGGGTGGGGGTGTGCAGCGCAACGCCGCTGCGGAGAGGCTGCAGGCGCAGTTTCGGGGGCATAAGGGGCGGCTGGAGGCCGACAAGCTGCGGCGGCAGGATGCGGCGCGCGCCGCGGCGGGGGCGGAGGCGGAGGAGGAGGAGCGGCGGCGGGCGCGCGCGGCGGTGACGCGCACCAAGATGCGCGGCACGTATGGTTTTTGAGTGCCACCGGGGGGGGGGGCGGGGTATGGCCCATATGGGGGAGTGCGCGGGTTGTGGCCTGTGGGCTTGCTAATGGTGGTTTATGTGGTGTTTACATTGTTTCAGTGGTTGTTGTGGGGGTAGGTGGGGGAGCGATGGTTATTGTATGGCGGCGGCGCCTGCAGTGTTTGCGCCACAATGGATGTCCGCAGCGTGGTTCACTGCCTCCCCGTAATAGTCCTGCGAGAAGCCTTCTAGCTGCCGCATGTTGAGGTGCTGCTGCAGGCCTGCCTGGACCGTGCGTTTTACACGCTGAAGGCGCACCTGTTTGTGATTTGCCCCTTCAAACAACTTCAACATCAGAGCAACCTCAACAAGCAACTGCTGGTGGTCATGGTACGGTTCACGGTTCCGACTGCTTCCAGCATCGAGTTGCAGTTTGTGGTGCTGCGCGGCGGCGGCGGCGGCTCACAGCAGCCCGTGCCATGGCGGCGAAGAAGCAACGAGGCAAGCAGGCGCCGCCAGTGGCGCAGCAGCAGCAGCAGAAAAAGAAGGGGCAGGAACAACCGCCCCCAGAGCAGGAGGCCGAGCCCCCAGCCCAGCAGCAGCGCCGCCGCAAGCGTTCATTGAGCTTTGATGACCGCTCACAGCACGATGCAGAACTGCTGGCCAGGATCGCCGCACACGACACCCACTTCAACGCCATGCTGGACATGCTCCCCACCCGCCTGGTGGTGCCACCCACCGACGCCGAGAAGGCCGAGGAGTACAACAGCCGCTTCATGAAGAACAAGAAGGGGCAGGCCCCCAAGCAGGAGGTCAAAGACCGCTCTCGGGCCCACAAGAAGGCTCGCTATGAGAAGGCGGCGGAGGGGGCGGCGGGGGGGGAGGAAGGAGGGCCCGGGGGCATCACTCTTCGGGAGCAGCAGCGCAAGGTGCTCAAGGAGGAGAAGGAGGCGGACGAGGTCATAGGCAGCAGCAGCGGGAGCGAGGCTGAGGACGGGTCGGAGGGCAGCGATGATGGCGAGGGCGGCGACGGCAGCGGCGACGAAAGCGAGGGCGACGCACCAACCGCCCCCCCCATGGACATGCGCAAGGCAGGGCCCAGCGTGGCCTCTGTGGAGGCGTTGCGGGAGAAGGTGCAGGCGCGCATTGCGGAGCTCCAGCGCGCCCGCCAGGCAAAAGAGGGGGGCAGGCGCGACCGCCGCAACGTCGCGCGCGCCGCCGCCGCCGCTGGCGCCGGCGGCAGCGCTGGCGAGGACGGTAAGCATGAGAAGCGGAAGCAGGCCAAGGGGAAGGGCGCCGCTCCCGCCAAGCCCACCCCCGCAGCAGGGGCGGCGGCAGCAGGGGCGGCGGCAGCAGCGGCGGCGGCGCAGGCGCCGAAGGCGCCGCCATCACCGCTGCTTCCCAAGCCGGTTCCGCGGGACTTGGATGATATTGAGTTCAGCGGACTCAAGCTGGGGGACGGTGCGGAGGGGGGCAAGGGCGCGGCGAAGCCCGGGTCGAAAATGCGGCGGCTCAACAACCTGCTGCAGGCGGCCGAGGCCAAGCAGCAGCGCCTTGCGGAGCTGCGCAGGACGGAGGAGGTGCGTAACTTCAACTTGTTCCTGGTAACTTCAACTTGTTCCTGGTAACTTCAACTTTTTTGTGTAGACGTTGCCATGTTTGTACTTATACGCGCTTGTGATTTGGGATGCGACTGGCGGCAGCAATACGTTGTTGTGCTGCTGGTCAGACAATGCGCCGCCTGCGCTTGATATTTTTGGCCAGGTGTTGCGCGTCACCGGCATGAATACGCTTGCGAGACCAGGGTAGCACAATTACGCCCATGCAGGTGGCGGTGGCGCGCCGTTTGTAAGACAGGGGAGGTTCAAAATGACGCTGGTGTAGCCGGCACGTGCCAGCTGAGCGCAGCAAACGTCCGCTGCTGCCACACACACACAGGTGACAGCAACGGGTAGCCAAGGCGCTTGTGACAACCCGCCTTGCCTTTGCAGTTGTGCTCAGCTGAAACTCACTAAAAATCCGACGTACTTGAAGTATCTATTTAGTGCACCCGAAAGTGCCGGAGTCAGTTGCGACCATGTGCTGCTTTACTTGGCGGCGACACCAACCGTGCAATGGCGTTGTTTCCTGTGCAAGCTGTGGCAGAGAAATATTCATGCCTGAAAGCACGCTGTTCGGCGGCGGGTGCTTCTATGGGCCCTGTTGTTGACTCAAGCAGAGCTGCACCGCCATCGTCGGCCATTTTAGCATGCGATCTGGTGCTAGCACACCTGCCAAGTGCTGCACACCTGTGCTGGTTGTAGGCACGTTATGGGGATGGTGCTCTGTTTGCACCCAATGCGTGTCTCCAGTGTCTGCTGTTGGTCAGGTACTGCCAGCGTAAGAAGTCGATCAGTCGCTGCGGGCGACCCCCCTTCTTCGTATCTGTCTCCCTCTCTCTCTCACCCACCCACCGCCTCGCCTCAGCGCCTTCTACAACACGCCGCATCAGACCTATTACAGCAGTATTTATAGTGCACATGATAGTGCCATGTATGTTGGACCTAACCTTCTGGGTTCACATCGACACACCCACGCCAGGGCACGCGCGCCGCAGCCGCAGAGCTCCACGGCGACGCGCTCGCCGCCGCATCAGAAATACTTGAAGTACATGATATACTCTACAGCATGCTTCAAACAGATATTTATATACTACTCTACAACTCTACAACATGCTTACCGTAACTGACGGATTATAACGCCCCCCCGCATTGTCAGCGGCGGCGTTCCTGTTGCTAGCATGGGGGGCGTTATACAATGCACCCGCGTTGTACAGAGTACCCAATTCTGTATAGAACGCGTTGTTGTCATTAAGGCGCCGTCAGCCTCGCGGGGGGGCGGTATACAGGGTCATATGACGCTGCATAAAGCCCCCCCTCGTTAAACAAGACCCCCGCGTTATACTCCGTCAGTTACGGTATAGTGTGCATGTATGCTGTGACCTGCAGGCTACTGCAGTAATGCGTTGACTGCACACCACTACTGGACTGCATGAGCTATGCCTATAGCTATAATATTCATAGCTGCCGCGGCATTGCGGGGTAGCTGGTGCATGCATGATGCGAATGCAGACGTATTCAGGTTGTGGTTAGACCGCTGCCAGCCTGTTCAGTGGCAGCATGCAGCACATGTACCCAGCAGCAGGCACATGATGTGGGAGGGTATCATATCATAGATAGGGTATGCCGCAGCACGCCGCATGTGGTAAACCGGCCATCAGCACACAACTGTAGGCATGCATTGCATTGCAGAATGTGACTCGACTACATCTTCGGTTGGTCACGTTGGCGGCTTCTGACTGTGCTCGCCGTGTTCTGTCGCTGCCCCCTGCCCCCGAGGGAGAGCAATTCCCTGGCGGCTCCCTCCGTGGTCCTCCGCACCCTGTTGTCTCTAGAGGTGTCTCGCAGCGTGCTGGAGCCTTGCCCCGCTTCACACCGCGGTCCTCGGCTATGCCCTGTGAGCCGGGTGCACGAAAATGCGGCTGGTGCATGCGCACCGCACCGCGCACGGTGGCACAGAGCCACGCACCTCACGTGCTCGCACACGCACGCGCACGGGAACGGGAACGGAGCGCCGCCGGCGCCGGACACAAAAAGACGAAGGCCGCCTGGGTGCAGCAAGAGGCACAAGCACTGGGCGCGGTTATGTGTGTGTGTGTGTGTTCCAGTGTGCACTGCCGTGCAGCCAGCTGCTGAGCACCCTTGCTGTTGTGTGTGCTGAGCAGTATGCTGCTCAGCAGACAGCAACTTCAATGCCCCCCCAGGTCACGTGACTGCGGGAGTGATTGACACCAGCGGCAGCAGCAGGCTGTGCAAGTCACAGCCACCCAGAAGTTTGAGGGGGGCGGCGGCGGCCGCTCTGTGCATGATGGGTAACGCGGAAGCTAAAGAGGGCGGGCCCGCCGGCGATGCCGCCGTCGGCAGGTGTAGCAGCACCAGTGCTGGCGCCGTCTCCGTTGCTGTCTCCGTTGATGTTGCGCGTGTCGCGCCACCTGCGCCCCCACCGCCACCGCCACCGCTGCTGCCAACGCAGGCAGAGCAGCAACCACGTCAGCAGCACCAGCAGCGGCCGCCGCAGCAGCGATGCCGCCAGCAGCCACAGCGGCCGCAGCAGCAGTCGCAGGGGGGGCAGCAACAGCAGCAGCAGCAGCAACAGCAGCAGCAACAGCAGCGCCAGCAGCGACCGCCGCGGCCGCAGCTAACACCCCAGCTGCCACAGCAACAGCAGCGTCAGCCGCAGCAGCAACGTCAGCAGCAGCCGCCGCAGCAGCAACGCCAGCAGGCACCGCAGCCGCCGCAGCAGCTGTCGCAGCGGGGGCAGCAGCAGCACCAGCAGCAGCACCAGCGCCAGCATCAACCGCAGCGGCCGCAGCAGCCACCCCAGATGCCACAGCAGCAGCCGCGCCAGCCACGCAGCGGGCTGGTCGAGCGCCTGCTCAAGGGACAAAACACTAGCGCGCTAGCCGCGGGCCAGGCACGCAGTTTTGCGCAGGCCCTGGCCGCCGACCCCGAGCCCGAAGACCTCTTGTACAGGCTGCAGAGCGACAAGGGAACCAAGGCCCTGCAGGCGGTGCTGAGCAGAGCCAGCAGCTCTGATGACCTGAACACCATCGTCATTCCCTGCCTGGCCTGGCTGGGGCAGGAGGCCTTCGCCATGGGCACGTGCGAGAGGCCGCGGCAGTCCCTGCTGGAGGCGGCCTGGCGCGTGCCCGGCCTGTCCGACCTCTTGCTTGACGCCCTGCGCGCCGGCGAGCTCGCTGACGAGCTCCCCCTCGCCTGGCTGCTCAAGCAGCTGGTGTACAGCCGCGCCGGCAGCGACGGCGGCGAGAGCGCCCAGGAGGCGCGCGGCGACGCACGCATCACGGCCGCCGCGGAGCTGCTCGTGAAACGCTCGTCCCTGCAGGTGTACAAGGTGGGGCGTGCCGTCTGGGAGGCCACACACCCGGGCCAGAGTCTGCTGAGCACCGACGCCGCCGCTGCCGCGCGCGCCCGCCGCCTCGGCGACACCGCCGACGACGATGGGAGGTCGCTGGAGGCGGAGCGCGCCGCGGCGCCCGGCGGCCGCCACAGCAACGACCACGCCGACTTCCGCTCCGTGCGCGTGGAGCCCACGGTGGACGAGCTGGCGTGCGCGACGCCGCCGTACCTGCCGGGCCCGAGCGACAGCGCGCCGCCCCTGGAGCGCCAGTTCCGCCTGCTGCGCCATGACCTGGTGGAGAGCATGCAGGAGGAGCTGCGGGCGGCAGCGGCGGCGGGCGGCGGCGGCAGCGGCAAGGCCGGTGGCGGCGGTCGCGGAAGGGCGCCGCTGGAGCTGCTGCGCGTGCGCCGCTGCGGTGTGCGGGCTGATGCGGGCGCAGGCCTGCCGGGGGCGGTGGTGTTCCGCTTCGAGCTGCCGCACTGGCACCCCACGCAGCGCATGGGTATGCGCGAGCGGAGGGAGTGGTGGGAGAGCGGCGGCGGGCGCAACGTGCTCAAGCGGGAGACTCTGGTGGTGTTCAGGCGCGGGGGCACGCTGGTGCTGGTGGGCGACGTGTCATGGCGGGATGAGCAGGCGCTCGCCGGCGTGACCTGGAAGGAAGCAAAAGAAGCTGAGAAGCAGCAGAGGGCGGCAGAGCACCGCAGCGGCGGCGACTCTGGCGGCGCGGCCGCTGATCACGGGCGCGGCGGCGGCGCTGTCAGGACTGCACGAGGCCCTGACAGCAGGGGCGGGTGGCAAGGCAGAGGCGGGCACGGCGGCCGCGGCGGCAGGCACGGCGGCGATGGCGGCAGCACTGGCGGACGCGGGCAGCAGCAGGCGCAGCCGCCGCAAAAGCAGGGTTTGGCGGTGCGGCACCCGGAGATAGGCATCCGGTTTTTCACGGCTGCGGACGCCGCGCAGGTGCTGGAGTGGCCGGCCGCGGAGCCCGTCGGCGAGGCGTTGCCTCTGTCGGCGTCCGTGTTTGCGTACCGCCCGGTGCTGCAGCGGCTGCAGGGTATGAGCGTGCTCCCCATGGAGGAGCAGCTGTTCAACTGGGACGGCGGTGGCGGCGACACTCCGGACGACGGGGCGGGGCAGCCGGCGCCGGTGCTGCAGCCGCCCGTGTACGATGGCGACGGGGGCAGTGAGCAGCTGCAGACGCTGGCGGAGGTGTTTGCGCCGACGGCGGAGGAGGCGACGGCGGGGGCGCCGCTGGCGGTGCCGCAGCTGGCGGGCGTGCAGCTGAAGGCGGGCACGGAGTTTGACTGCAGCCAGCGCGTGGCCGTGGCGAACGCGCTCACGCAGAGCGTCACGCTGTGCCAGGGGCCGCCGGGCACCGGCAAGACTTTTCTGGGTGTGTTTCTGGCGCAGGTGTGTGTGTGTGTGTGTGCGTGGGCATGGGGCAGGGGTGATCAGCGGGTGTTGTGAGGGGTTTTTGCGCCATGGCGCCAAGCTCTGCCTCGTGGTGTTGCCTGAGAGAGAGCAACACAGCTGGTTGCCTTGCTTCTACCAGTACTTCGAAGTAGCATGTCTGACACCGCAGCTGAGCTGGTTGTGAGCCGCGATTCTTCCACTAGCGTAGCAGAATTATGCTTCATAGTACCACATCAACAGCATTTGTGACGAAGTCAGTGAGTTGACATGGCATGTTCGTCTGCTTTAGCGAAATGGTCTGGTAGTGAGTGCTACCGCCACAGGGCTCCACAAACTGCACCCCAATTGTGCCATGACCATGTCACTCGCTTCGGCCGGCACACACCCGCCTTTCTGCCATACCCAGCATGGCGGTGTCGCTGAATGCAATTCTGCCGCCACAACACACAATGCCCGCCTACCCCGCTGATGCGCCGTCGCCAGTTTCATACTAGTAGTATGTTAAACTTAATTTTAAAGACACAACTCCCCAATTTTCCTACTCGTATGAAGTATGTTAACACACAACTCCCCCCCCCACGCCGCTGCCCCCCCCCCCCCCCCCTTATCGCCTGCCCGCCACCCAGCTGCTGCTGGCCAACACGAGCGAGAAAATACTGTGCGTGTGCTACACCAACCACGCACTAGACTCCCTCATGGAGGACCTGCACGGCTGCGGTGTGACCGACATGGCGCGCATCGGCGGCCGCTGCCAGAGCCCCCTCATCGAGCAGTACCAGCTGCGGGAGCTGGAAAAGCGCCACTCCGCCGCACACGGGTATGGCTGGGGTTGCTCGAAAACGTACTTATAGGAGTAGTAAAAGAGCAAGCCATATACGCCGTATACGGAGCGTTTACAGCTGTTATGACCTACTTCTGAAGTATGTTTTTAAGAGCCGGTATACTTCGAAGTATACTACAGTACTTTAGAAGTGGTTTTAGTAACACCTTGGCGCAGGCGTCTGCGGGTAATGTCTGGTATTCTCTCTCTCGTGCATGGTGGCTGGCCCAGCATGCCCAGTTATTGCACATGTTTGGCAAGAAACATACGGGTACTTGCACTGCACACGTGCCCTGCACTGCTCACACACACCCCTCACACACACAGCCCGCACAATGGCAACACACCCGTGACACTGCTTGCTTGCTGTGTGCTGCGGCGCTTCTCTTGCCGCACATGCTGCACACAATGCGGGCGGCATATCCATGCGAGCAGTGACTGCCTGCGTGCACTGGTAGGGGGAGTAAAATCGTGTATTACTGTAGTACTACGTGGTTTGAACAAGCCATATACTTCAAGTACTTCTTGAAGTGCGCCATATACAGAGCGTATATACAGCGTTGCTTATGCTTGGAAACATATAGTGTTGGTAACAGCTTAGCGCAGGCGTGCGCGGGTGACGTCCGGTGCTCTCGCATGGTGGCTAGCTAGTGCAGCATGGTCAGCATTTTGCACATGTTTTGACACGAAAAAAACGCCCCTATGTGTACGTTTTCGTGCCACCGTAGCTATGGCGCCGGGCGCAGCAGCCGCGGCAGCTTCAGCAGCGCGCAGAGCCACCGCTACGGCATGCTTAAGTCTGAGCTGGAAGATGCGGCGACGAGCGTGGAGGCGGCGGAGAGGGCACTGAGGGGGGAGGCGAGCGACCGCGAGGTTCAGGTGAGGCCGCTGAGCACCGCTGCTGTATGAATTATAATCGGTAAGGCACTTTTGGGTGGCTTCACTCTGCCTCCTAAGCAGCACCACATGGACCAGCATGGTGGTGGTGCAGGGGAGGCCGTGCTGAGCACCACTGCGGTGGAATGTAAACATCCATGTTTTCTTGTGACGGATATTGTAGCAACGCACTGTGTAGTGGCTCTGGGCGACAAGTGTGGAGGTGGCGGAGAGGGCGCTGAGGGGCGAGGCGAGCAACTGCGAGGTGCAGGTGAGGCCGCGCTGAGCAGCGCTGCGGTGGGATGTTTTGTTGTGGCGATATTGTAGCAATGCACTGTTTAGTGGCTCTGGGCTGCCTTCTTTTGAGCCCTACCTGCGCCAGCAGTAACTGTACAAACTCATGTACTTCGAAGTAGTAGGGCAAATATTTTTGTTTGAGGTAACAGGTGAAAGTTACATGGGTTTAGCATGGTCTTTGAAATGAACCTCCTTGACTTCTGTCAACGTGCATACCAGCAACGATGCGCTTGTAGTGCTGCCCACCACTGCGCACCGCGCAATAAAGTTTTGCTGCAGTGACATGTCGAGACAGGCCTAGAAACAGAAAAAAAATCGAAGTATACTAATCTGAAGTACTACGGTACGTAGTATACTGGTACAGTGTATCGAAAAGGTTACCCTGCCAGCAGAACGGCAAGCAGTGTGCTGCCGGCAAGGCGCTGACCAGAGCTGAGGGCACTGATGCCTGCTCAGCGCCGAAAGGTATACACAAGCTTTCAGCTGCAAAGCAAGGCTGACCAAAGCCTGGGTTGGGCGACAATCATGGTCTGTTTTACTTTTTCTATTTCGCTTGTTGTTTGGGGACGAAACGGTTTTTAATAACATCTTGATATATAAATCTAATTTTTTAAAAGGGTTTTATGGTAGGAGAAATTTTTTTAGCGGGTGCTGTTTGTTTTAGTATGGTTCTTTTAGGCTTATCGCTTGGTTTTTTACTTATCAAAGTTCACGGGGAATAAGATCAAAAAATATCTATATCTATTTTTTGCTCATTTATATCCATGATGCTTGCTGAGTGAACGGCAGCGGCGATCATAACTATAACGGCGCTTTTTCACACGCGCTGTGCTGCCCTTGTAACCGCACGCGTGCACGCCAGAACTGGCTGCGTGAGGAGGCTGCCGACACCTGGGAGCATTTGCTGAGCAGTTTTGTGACCGCGTAGCGGGCAGTAGCTGGCAGCAGCACACGCGCAAGGAGGTAATGGCAGCATGCACTTGCCAGACGCTGACCAACATTTGCACGCGGGCTGTCACATCGCTGCGCTTGTAACCACATGCGTGCAGAACTGGCTGCGAGAGGAGGATGCGGACGCCTGGGAGCAGCTGCAGCCCGTGCGCGTCGACGCCGCCACGGGCATGACGCGCGTTGGCGCTCGCGGCCGAGCCGACACCGCCATTGCCGTCCTCAACCGCTGGCTCAGAGGCGACAGGAGCAGGGACGCAGGGCGGACGCAGATGCAGGGGGAGAGTGGTGTGTGGGGATGGGACAGGGGGGAGCGGCAGGAGCAGTGGCGGCAGTGGCGGGCGCAGGTGCGGGGGGAGAGGGCGCAGCAGGCGGCGGCGGCGCTGGCGCGGTTTGATGAAGTGCAGGCGGAGCTGGAGTCGCTGAAGCGGCAGAGGTCTTTTGAGGTGAGGGATGGGGTGGGGCGCGGGTGGGCAGCGGCGTGCAGGGTAGACACAGTTTTTGCCGACACCAACACGAACGTGGCTGAAGGGTTACGAGGTTGGGGCATGGTCATGCCGTTGAGTTCCCTTGTTGTTGTGTTAGATTAATGATGGTATCATTGTTATTTCAGCTACTTGTTCAAAATGTGCATGAGATGCTTTGGTGGTTGGGATGCGGTTCGCAGCAGGTAACTGTATGAAATGCTACCAGTCTCAGAGATATTTGGCCGTTGTGGAAGGAATCTAACAGGCTGCTAGGACCAGATACTGCCGTGGCTGGCGCAAGATGCCAGGCCGACGCCTGTGGGGTGTTTAATCCGCCTGATCATCATGTTTCGCCATTTAGGTGCCCAAAAGCCATGCACATTGTTACATAAAAAAACGCAAATTACAATTGTGGGGGGAGTGTCCTTGTATCGCTGTTGCTAGTTTCAAAACGCTGATATAGAGAGTTATTTGAATCGAGGACACTGTACCCGTGCGAAATGAGAGGCAATCTGCAAGCACAGATATACTTCAGAAGTATCTAACAAGTGCTTCCCAAACAATTCCTGGTATCGGCTTCGGTGTCGACGCTCTCATAATGAAGAGGGCGTCAAGGGATGGAGCGGCAGCGGGAGCAGACCCCACAGCAAGCACCAATGCACAGCCGGCAGCGCTTTTCAATTACCTCCGACATTCTCGTTTTTACAATGTCAACACACGGACTGAAGTAATACATGTCATCATCGAAGAAGCTACTTTGAAATATAAATTTGGAAGTATTGTTTTCAAATTGTTTCTTATTGCGTCACTTTCAGCTAATGCAGCCCTGTCGCCCCTGTTCTGTGAGCAGCTTATTTAGTCAGGCGGACTTCCAGACAACCGCTGGTGTCTGTTGCTACCATTTCAATTTTGTTGTACGTCTAAATGTGGCGCTGCTAGTCAATGCACGGTGTGCTGGTTGGACCGTGCGGGGGCAGGTGGTGCGTGTGCCGCTGGGCAGCTCAAATGGTGTTTAGCATCACACACTCTTGATATGGTGCCCATGTTGCAGCTGGTGCAGTGGCACCATAAACGGCAATCAAAACATGTATGGCGTACAAGTCATATTGTGTGCAATCCGTTTTGCAGCCTAGAGCTGCCAATTAGGAATTTTCTGTGTGACCAATAGTGCATCCGTTGTATATTGTTTGAAGTATCAAATGACATGCGTGAGTGCCGTGAAAAAGCTAAGGAATGTACTGCAAGCAGAATTTCATAAGAAATAATCACAAGAGCAGGTTGGTGATTTAGCAGCAGACAAAGGTTTACAATAGAAACAGGTGTCCTGTGGACTGCAAAGCTGGCACGGGCAAGTAAGTTGGTGAATTAATGCTCTCACGTTAACGGACACTGATTAACACACGTGTGTATGAAATAAGAATAGTGTGTACACTTAAAGTAATTCAGACTGTGCACGTTACAGTGTTTTCTGCTTCAGCAAGCACATGGGGGAGGGTTGTAAGCCCACACCGCAATGTCCTCATTGCTGCAGCTGAACGTGCACGCAATCTGGGTCAGAGACACTAGTACCATGGGTTCTCTGGCTGTCTCTGGCATGCAAGGCTCCTCTAGTCACGCGTGCACCTTCAACTGCGACCGCCCACCTCTGAACCACAGGTGCTGGACAGGGTGAGGGTGATTGGGTGCACCACCACTGGCGCCGCCAAGTACAGTGAGCTGCTGCACCACGTCGGCGCTGGCATCGTGCTGGTCGAGGAGGCGGCTGAGGTCCTGGAGGCACACATTCTCACCAGGTGCAAATTGGCCACGCGATTTATAGTTCCCACTTGCTTTTGCCACTGCTGGCTAGCTGCGCTCGCCCGCTCGTGTGCCAGCAACGGTCCTGACAGGAGCGCCCAAGAAGCCTACCATGCACTTCTAAAGTATACTTCGTACTTCAGAAGTACTTGAAGTAGTATGCAAGTATGTGGCCACGTTGAAACACATTGCATGTGCGCTATCCAGCACGCTTCTTGCAGCCCGGGCTGGCCCAATTGGTTAATACGTCTACGTAGTACTAAGTTAATACGGTACTACTGAAGTAATAATAATTTCACCTCGAATACAGAATGCGTTCTCGAAGTCAGAGTGCTGGGAAAACGGGCCCTAATTTGCTACTGCCAAGCGACACGCTTTCTGCCCATGTGCACTGGCATTTCGAGCTGCTGGTGGATGTTGGCGCAAGGCACACACGTGCATGACTCGTGGCTATTTCTGAGTTTAATTGTCGCCAAAATCTTGGGACAAAGCGGCGTGGAACAGCTCACTTTTCGGTACCACAAAAAGGGAAATTTGACAATGTACTTGGAGTACTTCGAGCATTCGAAAAATGTGGAGCATGTTCACACGTGACAACTTGGCCATGCCCACCGAGGCGGACCACATGAGGCGATCAAGAAACAAAATTGTGTTGCCTCCTGCCTGTGCATCTGCTGCCCCGTTTTCAGCCTGTCACCCAAGACCCGGCACCTGATAATGATTGGTGACCACATGCAGCTGCGGCCTAAGGTAAGCCTGTATGGTGGGCCGTGCCCAGAGGTATTGCTCTTGCTGGCGTGCCAAGGTGCTACCCAATGACCTATCGTGCCTGCTCCACCACACCCAATGCTTGCTGCTGCTTGTCCCAGCCTCTGCCTGCACGGTTTTTGAGGCATGGGGCTGCCACTTAGCATTCCAGGCTGCAGCGCACACACACACACACCGGCAAGTGGTGCTGCCATGCTCAACAGTACTTGGCAAGCTTTTGGTCATTGTTTTTTGCGCTTCGTACCTGCAGATGTCAGAGGGCCATCCGCCTACCTGGTCGACACATGGCCAGCATTGCGAGAGGCAGGCGCCATCCATTTTTCCAGACAGGCTTCTAGAATGTGAAAGAAACCTAAAAGGTGGCGAAAAGCCCACATACTGCCATGGCTGGGACAAAGTACACTGTATGCCAGGCCGAAGCCCGTGGAGATTTGCCCACCTGTGGTCATACACCAGCAACCCACCCACCTACGCGCTGCAATGTCAGAAGCTGTAAGTGCAGCTTCTTCTTACACTGTGCAACGTGGTCAACTGCTGTCACGCCCAACCCCCGCGCCCTCCCTCAACTTTGCGCACAGGTGGAGTCCTATGGCCTGCGGGTGGAATCCGGGCGCGGCCTCAACCTCAATGTTAGCCTCTTTGAGCGCCTCGCCCTCGCCGGCCACCCGCACTCCACCCTCGCGCGCCAGCACCGCATGCCGCCAGAAATGTCCGCCCTCATCCGCGCCATGACCTACCCCGCGCTGCAAGACGGGCCCGCCACGGGCGGCCGCCCGCCGGTCGCTGGCCTGCAGGACCGACTTATCTTCGTGCCTCACACGTGCCCTGAGGACGGCGAGCGCGGCGGCGGCGGCGGCAGCGGCAGCGGCGGCGGCGGTGGCGGCAATGCACCACGTGTGGACTACACCGCGGACCGGCGTGACGCCTCCCATGCCAATGCGCATGAGGCGGCCATGGTGGTCGCGACGGCGCGGCACCTGCTTCGCCAGGGCGTGTACAACACGGACTCCATAGTCGTGCTGACACCCTACCTCGCGCAGCTGAGGGTGCTGCGCGATGCACTGGCCACCGCCACCGGCGGCGCTGCGTATGTGGACGCTGCAGATGCCGCCGACCTGGCGCGTGCGGGCCTGCGTGGGGACGGCCGCGACGACGGCGGAAGCGACACCAGCAGCACGACGGGCAGTGTGCGCAGCGACCGCAATGGCGGGAGGGGGGGCGGGAGCAGGCAGGGGAAGTCTGGTGGCGGTGGGCGCGGTGACACGCGCGGCGGCGTCGGCAGCGGCAGTGCCGCGCTGCTGCAGCGTCCGCAGGGCATCCGTGTCGCCACTGTGGACAACTATCAGGGCGAGGTGGGAGGCTGAATTGGCTTGGCAGGGATTGTCACAGTGTAGCCACACACTGGCAGCTATAACAGAAATCACCCAGCGTTGTGTGCTGTGTGGTGCTGGTGTGCTGTTCGGTGGGTGCGGAGTTGTTTTCGATATGAAGCCGCAAGTGCCATTCACCCCCACGCCGCTGGTATGCGAGTGTGCATGATCATGGCAGTGGACATGCTCCATGCGTGCGCGAGCAGGTGGCGCTCCATACCACCAGCCCCTTCATGGCGGTGGCACATGTCTTTGTCAAAAGCTGAGTTTGTTCAGTGTCACCATGCTGTTGCGCACTGCGGTCCCATGTCGCCACTGCCGATGCGCCGCCACTGACCGCCCCATGCCTCTCCACCCCGCTGTGCCTGCCCCCTTCCTCAGGAAAGCGACATCGTCCTCGTCTCCCTGGTGCGCAGCAACGAGCGCGGCGTCATGGGCTTCCTGGCCGACGCAAACCGCCTCAACGTGCTCCTCTCCCGCGCACGCCTGGGCATGGTCATCTTCAGCAACCTCGACTTCCTGTGCAGCGCGGCACGCAGCGAGCGGGGGCGCGACCTCTTTCAGCAGCTGCGCGGACTGCTGCAGCGCGGCGGGCACATCTACCCAAGGGGGCTGCCGCTGCGCTGCAAAAACCACGGCGAGGTGGAGAACGATGCCGCGACGCCGGACGCGCTGGAGGCGGCGGCGCCGGACGGCGGCTGCACGAGGCGCTGCGACAGGCGGCTGCCGTGTGGCCACCAGTGCCCTCGCAGGTGCGCATGGAGTGTGACCGCCGGCAGCCCTCAGGTGCTCAGCAGATGGGTACCCGTGGTTAAGTGCTGTGCGTGTGGGAGAACAGCGCGCGGACACCGGCTGTGCTCAGTTTCCCTCTGTGGTCGGTAGCAGTCTGTGTGAGAGTTGTGCTCACCCTTGCTGCAGAGCACAAGTGTAAGCACACACCTCTCATGAAGACAGGATGCTGTGCTGAGCTTGGTTCCGGAGTGCTCCCGCAGGTGCCTTGTTTACTTTCGTTACTTATGTAAATATACCGGTAAGTATACATGGTATACAAAGTATTTTCATGATATTTTTAGCATGAAGTATTCTTATTATTACCTCATACGCTATTGCATATGCAGGTGCTCCGCGCGCTGTGTGAGTGGCACTCGTTACAAAGCCAGCCTCGGACGTGGACACACTCCTTAGAGGCCCACGCACTGCCGGTGCACATAGAAACGTCGCACCCAGCCATCACCCGGGCAAACACACTTCAAAAGCATCAACCACCACTAGCCAGGTGGACAAATCACCCCACAGGCTTCGGCCTGGCACTTTGCGCCAGCCACAGCTAGCTGGGCTGAGCAGCCTTTTAGGTTTCTTTCACTAACACCAGCACCTGCCACCGGCTATGCCCCTGCGCACGCCTACCTGCACACACCCCACCTGCACCAGGTGCCACCCCGGCTCCGACTCCGACCACAGCAAGGCGCGCTGCGCGGAGGAGGTGCTGTGGACGTGCCCCGCCGGCCATGAATCCTTTCTGCCCTGCGCCGAGGCGCTCAGCAGCAGCAGCGGCGCTGACAAGTGCGGGGACTGCGCGAAGCAGCGCGCTGAGGAGAGGAGGGAGCGGGAGAGGCGGGCGGTGCAGGAGCGGAAGCGCGCCGCGGCGGCGAACGCCGCGCGCTTGCGGCTTGCTGAAGCGCAGCGCGAGGTGCGTGGTGGCACCTGAAGCACTACATGTCACTGCCACAGTTGGCCGTGTGTGCTGGTGGTGTGGCGTGGCGACCGTTGTTGGGCTCTGCAGCCTTGTGTTTTGCAGCTGTCGCCTGGTGCGGTGCCCATGCATGCATGCCGTTGCACTGGTTTGACTGCCTTACAGGGGTGGTGTTAAGTGGCGCACACAGCTAGCGCACGGTTCCTGAATCAACTCAGCGTTGTGCTCTTATGGAAATTAACAAGGGTTGAAAAGGTGACACCACAACGTAAACTCTGCTAACTCTACTCAGTGCCTGCTGCCATGGCGCGCACACAGGTTGCTGAGTGGCGCCGCGAGCTGCAGCACACGGAGGACCTGCGGCGTGCCGAGGCCGCGGTTCGCGTTGAGCAGGAGTGTGCTCAGCAGCTGCGTGCTGCCATTGACGCTGAGCGCGCGTGCCACATGGACGACCTGCGAGCCCAGGCTGCCACTGCCAACAGTGGCAGCAGTGGCGGCGAGGGAGCAGGTACCTCTGCCTCGTCCGCTGCAGCTACCGCAGCAGATGCAACAGAGAGAGGAACTGCTGTCGGCAGCAGACGCGATGCCCCTGCCGTGCACACAGCCGCCGGCGCAGCGTCTGCGTCAGCCGAGCTGCGGGAGTTGCTGGGGGTGTCTGCTGCGCCGCCGCGCGATGCTGCGGCAGGCGTGTCCAGCGCTGCTGTGCAGCCGGCGGTGACAGCAGCAGTGGGAGCGAAGACAGACACTGCTGGCAGCAGCAGCCGCGCCGCCCCTGCCGTGCGCACCGCAGCCGCCGCTGCTTCAGCGTCAGCAGAGCTGCGGGGCTTGCTGGGGGTGACTGCTGCTCCGACGCCCACTGCCGGCAGCAGCCGCACCGCTTCCGCCACGCGCAAAGCAGCTGGTACACCCTCTGTACACGTTTCAGAGCTCACTGAGCTGCTGGAGTCTCTAGTGCAGGCTGCGGCGGTGCGCAACGCCACTGCCATGCTCGACGCCTTTGCGGCTGTGCCGCCGGTGGCGAGGCCGCCTGTTGCCGCCAGCCTCCTTGCCGCTCTGGGCCCAGTCGCCTTGGACCTGCTTGTGCCGGCAAGCAAAGCACCGCCGGCGCCGCCGCCGCGCCTGCCGCCAACGCTCGCCGGTGCCGTCGGCAAGATGGCGGAGGGCCTTTGGTTCGATGCGTACAAGGTGGTGAGCGCGGCCGCCAGAAGTGCACAGCGTGACGCAAGCGGCGGCATCGTCGGCTACGCGCTCGCGCTGTGCAACCTGCACATCGGCGGCAGGAGCGCCGCGGAGGCGGCGGACTGCCTGGCAGTGCTGGAAGCCGAGGACCGAAGCTGCGTCGACGGCGCCAGCGGTGACGCGGACACCGCTGCCAGCAGCGGCAGCACCGGGACGGCGGCACTAGGGCTCATGCCCATGCGTGTGCTGGCATATGCGAATGTGCTGGCTTGCATGCCGGGGCGCGCCGCACAGGGCTGTGCCCACGCGCTACGCTTCCTGCAGCTGCCGTCGCAGATTCATGCCGCACATGGCATGGACGGCGAGGCCTGGGATGCAGCCGCGGCCGCGCTTGTAGCACAGACGGCAGAGGCCTTCACGGCTGCTCTGTCTGGTGGTGGCGGCGGCGGTGACCGCGGTGAAGGCGGCGGTGGCGGCGCGGAGGCTGGCGAGCCGAAGGAGGTGTCAGAGTGGCGGCGGCTGCAGCGGGAGCATGGGCTGAGCAGTGAAGCCATGGATGAGCTGCTGAGCATGTCTGGCATGCCTGCGATCAAGCAGCGGTTCCTGAACATATGCTATGGCGTCGTGCAGGACAAGCAGCGTGGGTTTGCGCTGACGGAGCGGCTGTACAACGTGCGTCTCGAGGGCAACCCAGGTGCGCATGTGTCTTGGTACCTACTTCAGTACCCTACCGATCATCACACTATTACGAGAGAAGTATGATGGTGCTGATAAATACTTTGAAGTACTGCCGGTAATACTTCTGAAGTACTAACGATACGTTGATGTACCGGTACTTAGTAGCGTGCCGGTTCATTACTCCGAAGCGCTAGTACCGGTAGTTTGAAGTAACATTGAACACAAAGTGATGTAATCATCCTTGAAGGTAGTGCAAAGCATATGCTGTACAAAGAATACAAAAATGGTGTACTGGTAGTAACAATTCATTCGCATAGTTCAAGAAGTACTTCTAGAAGTACTACAGTGGTATTGAGTAACGCTGCCACTTCCCATGCATGGCATACTAGGCATTGTGCGCGCAGCCATGCCAAGCAAGTGGCTGTCGCTGATTTTCTTGCAAGTGAAGAGTCGATGTGTGGCACTGTGCATGCACGCCGCATTGACGGGAACAGCCAGGCGGCTCTAAAGCTTAGCAAAGAAAGGGGGCATGCCCTCCAGCCGGGGTTGTGAAACTGCGTATCAATCACATTGCATAAGTCAAAAGAAGAGTCATAACTCAGCTCAAGCATTGCGCTAAACCATGCAAGAGCACCAAATATGACCTGTAAACGCCATATGCGCACGCGTCAATCTTTTGTTTCAACAACTGTGTACTTCACTGAAGATACGGCACATTTACGGCGTATGTATGGTGTCCTGCCAAAACAATGGCGCCCTGCAAAGCGAATGCTACTAGTGGTGTAGTGTTGATGCAATCCCTACCCGCCACCAAATCTGCACAGTGCAGCACAGCTGCACCTTCCTCCTATGGCGTGGCCCACATGCGTGACAGTGTGCGCACACCCGCACGTGCCCCTTGTTTTGCAGGCTGCGGCAAGACGACAGTGGCCCGCCTCTACAGCCGCCTGCTGAAGGACCTGGGCGTATTTGCCGTCGCCGCACAGCGCGCTGCGGCCGCCGCGGCCGCCGCCGCTGCAGCCACCGACGCCGCCAAATCTGCCGCCGCCGCAGCTGCTGCGCGCCGGACGGATCCGTACGGCTTGTTTGCAACACAGCAGCAGCAGCAGCAGCAGCAGGCGCAGCAGCAGCAGCAGCAGGCGCAGCAGCAGCAGCAGCAGGCGCAGCAGCAGCGGAAGCAGCCGGCGAGCGGCATCCAGGAGACGACTGGCGCGGACCTGTCGGAGGAGGGCGTCAAGCTCGTGAAGCAGTTGCTGGCGGACGTTGAGAAAGCAGGCGGCGGCGTGCTGTTTGTGGACGAGGCGTACACGCTCCTGTCGAGCGCCATCGGAGGGCAGGGCAAGCAGGTGAGGCGGGTGCCGCGAGGGAGACCAGCGAGCAGCTAGCTGCCGCATACTTCAGAAGTAATTACCGGTATGTAGTACTTCACAGGAGCTTACTACTAGAAGTAGTATACTAGTTGTATGTTG
Organism: Ophiocytium majus; assembly: GCA_032358315.1. Lineage (NCBI taxonomy): Eukaryota > Xanthophyceae > Mischococcales > Ophiocytiaceae > Ophiocytium > Ophiocytium majus. The sequence goes on from JAULBY010032005.1 coordinate 21,934, forward strand.
GCCTGTCCACACAGCTGAGAGCTGCTCTGGTACATCAGTATGAGGCCGGTGAGGTGGTGGCAACATAGTATTACGCCCAGGCTATTTTATCGCTGCCTTTGTAGTGGGCCATCCCTAATTATTTGAATTTTTCGCTGCATGAAGGGGTTTTGCAGGCATCTGTGAGCAGTTGCCCTCCCCTCATCTCATTGGCCAACCTGATGATTCATGGGCAGCTAAGCAGGGATTGGAAGTGCCGTATTACAATGCAGGCCGCGCAGCACCCCCAAATTCTGTCTACTTTAGAAGTAGTTCCGAAGTACTGTTGCCCCGCCGGAAGCTTTGGCAGGGACAAAGTAATTGGGGGCGACATGTAATTTCGGAGCTACTCATATAATTATCGAAGTAACAAACCCTCACATCTACTGAAGCTGACAACACAGAACAATCGAAGGCGCAAGTTACTTTGCGATGCATACAATAAGTTGAAAAGTATCCCCCCCGGGGCGACTGCTTTGAAACAAGATGGGATATGACGAGTAGGTAGGTCAAATACTTTGAAGCACAGACGTAGTACATGTACATGCACCACTTGCACAGCTTTCCAACGAAAAAACAATGCCACTGTTGCGTGCGCATGTGGCACTGTGGGTCGTACAACTCACTTGAAAATGCGTTGTGAAGCGTTTTTGGAGCACAAACGTGTTGAAAAAATACGGAGCTTTACGACCTAGAGAAGAGGCTAAAGTTACCCGCGTGTGCTCGACCTGCAGGTGCTCAACTACCTGCTGGAGAAGATTGAGAACCGCCGCTGGTACACCTGTTAACGGATGAAATAATGGTTGCAAGAAACATGAGTTGGTAGGTCAAATAGGGGTACGGTACAATACATGCAAGCGCCAAATGCACAGTTTTCCAACGGAAAATAACATCCTACTACTGCGCGCGCATGTGGCACTATGGTCGCACGTCTTGTTTTATAATGAGTTGTGGTAGCACTTGTGAAGCCTTTTTTAAGCAGCTTCGTTTTAAAAAAATCGGAGTTTACGACCTAGCAAAGAGGCTGAAATTACCCGCGTGCGCTTGCCCCGCAGGTGCTCAACTACCTGCTGGCGGAGATGGAAAACCGCCGCGACAGCCTGGTGGTGGCCTTTGCGGGCTACCACAAGGACATGGAGAAGCTCTTCGAGTACAACGAGGGGCTGCCCAGCCGCTTCCCTCACACCCTCGTGTTTGAGGACTACAGCGACGAGCAGCTACTGAGCATACTGGAGGGGCTCGTGAAGGCAAAAAAGGGCGCCAGCGGGACGGCGCTGCACTATGGCGCAGAGGGCGACCGGTGTGTGACACAGCACCTGCGTGCTACTCAAGTATAAGTATACTACTAGGTACTGAAGTATGTGGCGCATGTCACCTCCGAGAATACTGTTCTTGCAGCCCTACTGAACGTGGTTGTGCCCGCCTTGGTGTGCGTCCTGAGAGCGCTAACACCGTGTTCAAGTATGACAGCAGTTGGTGGACCAATGGTGGTGCTTGAGACGCTGATGGTGCAGGGCAAGCGGCACACCACTGCCCAGCAAGTGTGTGACTTGGTGTGCAACCCCCGAGCGCACCAGCGCAATGTGACCATATTACATGCACAAATATTCCATTACTGGTATAATTACCGCAGGTGATTGCTTCTCCAGTACCCCGGCACATACCCCCAGCGCTTGCACAAAATACCATGCGCAAGAACGTAAATGCCATGCCTACATGTCGGTCACTTGGTGTGTCATGTGTGCTGGCTTCGGTGGCAGGTGGGCGCGAGTGGCAATTGCAAGGCTGGGCCGGCAGCGCGGCAGGCGCGGTTTCGGCAACGCACGCGCTGTGCGCACCCTCTTCGACCAGGTGCGAAAGGCTGTCCTTGTCAATGCGCCAGCACACAAAGCGCATGCAGAAACCGGCACGCTCGCTGCGCTGCCGCCCCTGTATGTCCCAGATTTACTAGCACTACTAGTAATAGTATGTTGCGAGAAGAAAATAGACAGTGAATCAAAAGATGTCGAACCATTCTAGATGTGCACTTCAATTCCACGTCTTGTCCGGGTACAACCAGGGTGTCAGCATTACTGTGATTTACCGGCACGCAACATGGTAGAGCCTGAGGTACCAAACGCTTGTCGAGTGGCGTGCGTTGCAAGCTGCCCGCCTGTGAGTGCCACAGCACCTGCAATCATCTTGGCGTAAACCTTGTGCCCTGTGCTCCACTCCAAGGGCACCGACAGAAGCGTGTAGGGCGGGGCTCTGTGTAGGGCGGGGCTCTGTGGGGCTGCTTGCAGGCGGCCAGGTGCAGTTACGCACTACCCCACAAACTCCTGGCCTGGTGTACGTACTGCTTGCCCAGGCATGGCAGGACTGGGCTTAGCATATCGATACCTTTTAGGCTTCTTTCACAGTGGAACTTGCGTTCTCAAATGCTCCTGCTCCGTGCCCAGTATCGGTATCTCGGTACAGTGTCTAAGCTTAGCATACCGGTTCCTTCTAGGTTTCTTTCACAGTAAGACTTGCGTTCTCAGATGCTCCTGCTCGGTGACCGCTGCCGCTGTCTAACCGCGCAGGTGCTCGCATGCCAGACGGCCCGGCTGGCCCTTCACCCGGCGGCGGACCCCTTCACCCTCGAACGCGGCGACCTGATTGGCCAGCCCAAGGTGGACCTCGACCAATCGGAGAGCTGGCGCGAGCTGCAGGCCATGGTGGGGCTGCGCAGCGTCAAGCAAAGCATCAAAAACCTGGCAGAGCTGGTGAAGACCAATCTGGAGCTGGAGCTGGCGGGACGCCCCCTGCGCCAGGTGTCACTGAACCGCCTCTTTCTGGGAAATCCAGGTGAGGCACGTGTGGTGTTGGCTGCGGGCGCTGTTTCTCGTGGCCGCCGCCAGTGTGTGGCCTTGGTGAGAGCGCAGCAATGGCAATAGTCTATGCCGGTATATACTTTGAAGTGTACCCCTGAAGTACTTCAAGTATATGATAGTGCATCTGATTTGTTTCGCCAGGTTGCAACGCTGGGCATGGACCACATTGCCTGAGCCATTTTGGTGCGCAGTTGGCGATTGCTGTTCCAGGTTATGTTGCAACAGAGCAACAGCTGATGGTGTTCGCAACGAAGATGCATGTCTCCTAGTTAGTAGTTTGGCAAGTTATGGGTGTTTGATCAGCTAGGATGCCTGTATAGAAGTACTACCAGCACTTTTTTAATTGTAGGCAACAATATTAAACTCATGTCTTTTGGTAGCTGCCAGACTGGCAACCCCTGAGTGCCGGAGAGCCTCCTTGGTAAAAGCCACAGGTATGAGAAAAAAAAATGAACGGTGGCCGGCAATAGCTTCTGCCATGTTTGCTGGGCTCAACACCCGTTTTAGAGACACCTGTGTAGGGGAAAGCCTTATCGTCCGTTACCAGATAAAAATAAGAGTGATAATTATAATGATACCGGCAATAATAACACTTGATTATTGATATTATTCAATGCGTGTCCCCAGTTGGCGCCTGGTCGACGGTCCTCACATCTAACTCATTATTATTTAGTTTAATAATCATCCCAAACCAACGCCGCAGCCACCTGCTGCCGCCCCCACCCGACATTGTAAAACTCACGGCTGCTGACAAAGTATAACTATGCCTGTGAGTCACTAGCTAGCGCTAGTGAGTATCTGGGGTTGCTATCAATCCCTGGGCGCTCTACCACCTACAGTTGTGCATCATCTATCGGCCATCTGGGGCAGCAGGAACAAATGACTTGCACCGTGTGATGGGAAAATAATTAAATATTGCAGTGCGCAGTGCGGCCCAGTCATAAAGTGTACTTCGAAATATGCTCCGAAGTACTTCGAAGTGACCTAACAACTACGTACCGGTAAGTTAAAACAACAAATGAAAACAAAAGGTAGTAAAAAGTACCGGGGCATTGCGGTACACTTACCCCAGGCGGTACGGTGCTGTTTTCGCATATGCGCTGCATGCAGCAGAGGTTGCACCACGCAACCCAGGCATCACGCTGGCAGCCAGATGATTATTGTACGTTACGAGTTGCAAATACTTAGAAAATTGAAACTTGGAACATGCACCAGGTAGCTCTCCATTTCATACCACTTCGACGTATTTATAATACAATAGCCCGTTCGCCTCTTCTTATGCACTCCCTGGCATTGATTGACTGGCCCCGTGTAGCACACTTGATGCGAGCGGGGTCGGGGCTACCTGGTGTTGACGAGCTGCATAAACATCCATCACAGGCTTTGGTCTGGCATTCGGCCCAGCTACGGCAGTACACGAGCTTGGCTTTTATGTTTCTTCGCCTGAGTCACAGGCTGCTGGCATGCCTTGTGTGCACTTGCTTTTCTGCCACGCAGGAACTGGTAAAACGACTGTCGCACGGCTGTACGCGGGCATTCTGTGCGACCTGGGGCTGCTGTCAAAGGTAGGAACTCCTGACCTGACCCCCCAGGGCACGCCACAATCCTGGTTGCAGGTTGTGCGGCAGTGACTGCAGCGGTTCGTGCAAGCTGCTGGTTTGGAACGCAGAGGCCGTGCGTGCCTTTATTGAACTCCGCTCAGAGCGCGGAAAGTCCTGTGCACATGGCGTGTGTGTGACTGGAAAAAGCATGGCCAAACGTGATATCCCTTGTTGCTCGCACACAAGATGGCAGTGCTCAGCAACGTGCATTTTGATGTAAGTTGCAGGCATTTGACAAATTGCCATGCCGTCCATGTGCGGCAGGGCTGTTTATGCAAGGGGAAATTGCCGCATGTGGCGGTACAAAAGTGCGAGAGTGCTGGCCTGAGCACGGTCCAGCAGTGCGCATCATCATCACAATCCCTGGCAAGGCAGCTTTGGGTAACTGGCAACTAATTGTATGGCATTCTTCAAGTACCCATCAACAACCTGTTCTTCTATTTGGTTAGGTGCCGTAGCTTGGTTAGGTGCCGTAGCTGGTATGTGACAAAGAAAAAGGTTAATTGAGTGCAGCTGCCGCTGCACAATGCATTGCATTGGCCTAAACACGGTCAAGCAGTGCCCCTGGCTCGCCCCACCTCGCAATACCGAGCATGACATCGCTTATCACATACCGTACCATTATCGACCAATGCCACTTGGTTTTATCTCACGAACTGCCTTTCTAAATACGGCACAGGTTCAATTTGCCGGGTTGCATCTAGAGATTGACCAAGACCCTGCGATGCCGAAAACATTTAATACTCTTGTGCGCCCTACTGTCGGAATATGAGCACCTTCTGCCCCCATTTGTGTAGTACTTGGCTACAAAGCTGGTAACTGTCCAGCAGCTGAGTCAGACGTAACTGCCATTTTTTGTTGGAATTTATAAACTGACCACCCCACCCGGTCAGTGAAGGAGCTGACCGGGGCACACTTCCACCAAAATCTATTTGCACACATCACACGTACTACCATCGCTAGGCAAGCGTCACGAACCGCCTGCCCTGCCATCACCGCTGTCACCGCAGGGCGAGGCGATTCTGAGGTGCGCGAGCGACTGTGTGGGCTCGGTGCTCGGGGAGTCGGAGCAGAAAACGAAAGCGCTGCTGAAGACCGCCGAGGGCTGCGTCCTGGTTATTGATGAGGCCTACGGGCTGCATGCCGGCGGCGGTGTGGGCGGCGGCGGCGGCATGAGTGCTGGCGACCCGTACCGTAAGGCTGCTATCGACACCATCGTGGAGCAGGTGAGCGGCGTGGGACAGTGTCAAGTGGAAGAAACTTGGAAGCACACCGCTATTTAATAGTACCTGGCACTGCTGAGCAGCACTTGTTCCTTGAGTGGGAAGTAGAAGAACCCTGCCTGATAAGCGCAGATATACTTCAAGAAGTATACCTCAAAGTATACTTCCGAAGTACTGATTATCAATGCCGTGGTTGGGGCAACATGCCAGGCCGAAGCCTGTGGGGTATTTCATTCACCTGAACAACACCCGATAGCCCCCGCCCTACACGTGCAACTCACGCATGATGGTAATAGCAACCACCACCGCAGAGGGTGGGGCAGCAATATGAAGCTAGAGCCTGTGTCCAAAATTGCAGTGGATTCGTGCATCACGCAAGCAATTTTTTGCGTGTGTTCAGCAGTGAGCGTGCGTAGGTAGCAGTGGACTGCTCAGCAGCAGCTGTGAATGCTGTACACCGTGTGATCACACACACCCCAAAGCGACGCTGCGAGGTGATTTAGCCACCTGGTTATAGCTATCTTAGACCAAGTAGCCCCCACCCTACACGCGCCGGTCAGGACCCTTAAGGGCTAACGACGATGCAGAAAACAGTGACATACGAAATGTCTTGCGTGGGTCTCCTGCGACTGGAACAGGTGCAGAACGTTCCTGGAGAGGACCGCGCCGTTCTCCTGCTGGGCTACCGCGAGCAGATGGAGCGCATGCTGACGGGGAACAACGAGGGGCTGGCGCGCCGCTTCGCGCTCGCCGATGCCTTCGAGTTTGACGACTACAGCAATGAGGAGCTGCTCGCCATACTGGACATGAAGATGTCAAGGGAGCAGCTGACAGCGAAGGTGCACGTGTACTTTTGTCTCGTTGTCCCAACCTGCATGTGCGTGCAGCACTACCTTGTTGCTTGCAGCCGTAGGAAGTGAGCGCTGCTGCATGCGCGCCCTTATCGGGCTCCCAAAACTGCTCAGCCTAACGGCATGGTCGCCCCTTCTGTCAGGGGCCGAATAGCGCAGGGGGTCAGGAAGGATGAGCGCAGTGGGCATGTGTACCAAAGGGTGTACTGGCACCACTATACTTCAGTAGTAGTACATATAGACTTCTCTTGCTGTAAACATCGTAGTGTATGGCGGCACAGACAAGCGTGTAGCGCGCATAGCATGACGCCCCGCACACCACATGCTGTTGTAGTTCGAATCGCGCGACATCAAAATGCCTTCCCACAGCCACAAATCAAAGACATCATCTGCGTGTCTGCCTGCCCCTAGAGAGCAGACGATGCTCTGACATCAAATGCCGTCAGCTGGTGGCATGGGCATGCACCACTGTGCCGCGCCTTGTCAGTCCGATACAGTGTGCAACTGCAGTAACCCGCTCACCCCTGGACCTCTGCACCTGTTGCGCCCACGGACGCAGCCGGATGCGCGCTTTGCGGCTGTGGAGGTGCTGGCGCGGCGCCGCGGCATGACTCGCAACTTTGGCAACGCCGGCGAGGTGGACAACCTGCTGCGAGAGGCCAAGGGGCGCAAAGAGCAGCGCCGCGGCAGCGACGGCAGCAGCCAGGCCCGCATGGACACCAAGCTGGTGAGCTTGCTCTTGCATAACCAAGATTTCCACACACTCGGACACTTGTGCGTTTGCAGCGTTGGCAAATGATTTGCGCTTCGTTGGTGTGAAGGAGCGCCTATGGCTGTCGACGTCAGCGCCCGTGCTGCGAAAACGGCGTGCCATGCCGGCACCGCCCTCGCAGCAATCCGGCATGCTGTCACTGCCACCTGCAGAGGTCACCGCTGTGTGCTGTCGGCTGTCACAAGTACATTTTTTTAGGTGGAATGTGATGGGGAAGAGCATGCTGAGCTCCTTAAAACCATGTACCATGTTCCACGTGCCCCCACAACGCGGAACCGCGCTCTGCTTGCGCTCGTCGCCGCGACCTCCGCAGACGGCCGAAGACTTCGACCCCGAGCACGGGCGCGCCGCCGCCGACGCGGAGCAGCTCATATCACAACTCTTTGGAGACCTCGTGGGCTGCGACGCGCCGGCGCAAGAGCTCAAGAGGCTGCGCTCCGCCTTCCTCTTCGCGCGTGCCCGCGGCACAGACCCCCTCGACACGGTGTCCCTCAACTTCCGCTTCACCGGCGCCCCCGGCACCGGCAAGACCACGGTGGCGCGGCGCGTGGGGCGCATGTTCAGGGAGCTGGGCGTGCTCTCCGGTGAGGACGTCGTTGAGGTGTCGCCCGCTGACTTCACCACGGGCTTCGCGGGCGGGCAGGCGGCGCTCAAGACCAAGGAGATCATGGAGCGCGCACGCGGGCGCGTGCTGTTCATCGATGAGGCCTACGGTGAGCCGCGGTTGTGCGCGTTGCCGCGCGTTGTGCGTGTTGCCGCGTGTTGTGCCGCGTCATGGGTGGGTTTGGTTTGCATGGCACACGTGAACAATGAGCCGCGCTTGTACGTGTTGCTGCGGGTTATGCTGCATATGGGTCTGCTGCGCATGGTCACGCGTGAGCGTGTTTGCTGCGGGCCTGGTGTGCTGTTTTTTGGGGAGTGCGCCACTCCTGGTGCAGACACTTGAAGTGCGTGCGCATGGCACTTACAGCTGTGTGCGGCGGTGGCTTGCCGTGGTGTTGTTGGTGCAGCTGTGCAGCAGGCGTGGGTTCATGCATGCACGGTGTTGCATCATGCTGCTGCCTGGCAAGACCACTGTGTAGTAGTGAGCATGTGCCTGCAGCGCGCCCGGGCATAGAAGCTGCCGAGACAGCGTGCCTTTCAGTTGCCGGGCGACTGTGGTGCATAGCAGTCACCGTGTGCTAGTGCTGCTAGTGCTGGTGGGCTGCCCTAAACTTCGTGCCACTCACGTCCATTCCTACTGCGGCGCGCGTAACACCACTGCTTCACGATACAATAATTGCACAAGCTGCTGGCACACGCGACAGCAGGTCCCATACACACACGCCCCTCGCAGTACAGTACTTGCGTGACACCTGTGCCATCACTTGTCTGCAACATGGCTACCTATGCACGCACGCAGGCCTGAACCCTCAGCGCAGCTCGGCGGCGGCAATCATGCAAGAGGTGGTGGACCAGCTCGTCCAGTGCCTCACCGACCCGCAGTTCAAAGGCAAAATGGTGGTCATCGTCGCTGGCTACGCGAAGGACATCGCTGAGCTCATGTCCGCCAACGCCGGCCTCGCCAGCCGAATCGGGACCACCATCCACTTCCCGAACTTCGACGCAGAGGCCGCGGCGGAGGTGCTGCGCCGCATGCTCGCGTCCGAGCGCCTCGGCAGCCTGCCCCTGTCGCCCGCTGCCGACGCTGCGGTGGCGGCGCTGGCAGATCGCCTCGCTGCGGCCCCGGGATTCGCGAACGGCCGCACCATGAGCTCGTGGGCGGAGCGCGTGTTTGCCGCGGTCGCGGAGCGCTCGGAAGCCGCGTGCGGCGATGGCGGCGACGAAGTCACGCCCGCGGATCTCCAGCGTGGCCTCGACGAACAGCTTGCCATCATGGCATCGTCTGTGCCGCCACACACCATTTCAGCCCCCGCTCCTGGCTTCAATGCGCCGGCTCTGCAGATGCCTCAGCAGGGCCAGGCGCCGCCCGCCACCGCGCCGCCGCGCGTGGCGCAGGCTCCCCCCGCCGCCACTGCGCTGCTGCCACTGAAGCGCAAGAACGACAGCGGTGGCGATGACAGCAACAGTGACAATGACAGCCTGCTCAGTCCAGAGGGCTGGGATGCCGTCGCAGAGGCTGCGGCGGCAGTGGGGCTTCCGGGCGACGAGGACGTAGCTGCGCTACGTGGCGCGCCAGGGTTCGCACCCGCACTCGCTCGCGCCCTCGGCGGCCAGGCCAGCGCCGCGGCACGAGTGCTGGAGCGGCTTGGCGAGGAGCGCGCTCGCCGCGCCGAGGCGGTGCGCCGTGCGGAGGTGGCGGAGGCGGAGGCCCGTGCTGCGGCGGAGGCGGCGGCGCGCGAGGCAGCGGCGCGGCAGCAGCTCGAGGAGGCCGAGCGGCTGCGGCGGGAGGAGCAGGAGAGGGTGCAGCGCGCGCTGGCGGTGCAGCACGCGCTGCAGAGGATCGGCAGCTGCCCCGTAGGCTACCGATGGCTGAGGGAGGGCGGGGGGTGGCGCTGCGCCGGCGGGTCGCACTACTGCAGCGATGCCCAGGTCCGGCAGGCACTTGGGTAGTATGCCGCGTGGAGCTGCTGCAGCTCGTTGTAGCACCGCGCTGCGGGCAGCATTGCACTGCAAAAATTGCGGTGCCTGGCATCATGACGCCAGGCTTTTTGTGTTGGCTGCAAGCTGGGCAAGCAAGCTTGCACCAGGATGCATCTGCGGTGGAAGCGCGCGTGGAGCAGCTGCTGCTCCGGAAAAGCCGTGGCACAGCCAGTGGTGGTGCGCAACACTTTACCACAGCCCTGCGGTACCCTGCATCTCAAGCAGACAATCAGCCTCAGGCGGCCTGAATTTCGTGCACCACCAGCAGCTATGCATGGACCTACCCGAAATTGAAACCATGTCGCACTTGGACCACGGTGGCACGTGCAGGTGGCCGCCCGGTGCTGGGTGAGCACACATGTCTGCGTGCCCCATCACCGCAGCACATGCAGGTGGCCAAACCAATGCAGGCATGCAGCCGCCGCGTGTGCGCGCGTAACCACTTCAGCACGTGCAGGTGGCCAGCCCGTGCAGGCACATGTCCACATGCATTCCATTGCACGGCTTGCACACCCACCCGCTGCAGCACATGCAGGTGCCCCCCTCTTCCCGTGCTGCGCAAGCACACGCGCAGGCGATGCTGCGCCAAACTGAGCACCTGCACCCAGCATCTGAACTTCCACAAAAGGCGGGTTTGCGGCCCTGTCAACGGCCCTCACGACCATTTGGTATCTCTATGCAGCGTGCGACAGTGAGGGCCACAGCCCACCCCAAACACATACATAGATCACCACACAGGCTTCGGCCTGGCTTTCTGCCCCAGCCATGGGAGTACCTGGGCTCGGTCACCTTTTTGGTTTCTTTCACATACTTCAGAAGTACAAAGATAACTGTGAACAAGCCAGCAACACTAGCTTCTAGACCAGTCGGGTGCCAGGTGCCATGTGGACACAGCAGTACTACTTCTATTGAACTCCGCTGACGGGGGCAAGCGGTGTGGACATGGCGCGCGCCAGTGGGAAAAGCATGACCAAACATGCTGTCCCCTGTGGCTACAGTAGCTAACATGATGGCAGTGTTCAGCACTGTGCGCTTTCATGTAGCCTGGCATGTTGCCACTACTGTAGTAGGAATCCTAGTACTTCCAAGAGTTTCGTCAACTTGCACGTGAGGCCGCACAGCCAAGTCATGCAAACTGCACCAAACAATGGCATATGCCTGGGCCCCCTTTGTGATAGGCATACTCACAGCTTGGCACAGTCAACAGCATGAAGTGTCACAAGCAGCGGTGTACTTGAACAAGTGCTTCAGAAGCGTGCGCCAACATTAGCAGGAGGGAAGCAGTGCACTAGATGGGCACTGCAGAAGCACTAGAGTTTTTATATCAGATAGAGTAGAGGAAGTGCAGGTGTAAGAATACATTCCGTGTGGCAGCATCCACTCATGCAGCCCGTGGCACCAAGTGCACTCACGCGCGCCCACAAAAACTCGCGCACTGCCAGTGATGAAACCCTCCGACCCGTCACTACCTGCCCAGCCTGAAAGTTTGTGGAAGAATAGGGCCGGCACCACTGACCGTTCCACTGCGTCTGTCGTTGTACGTGTGCAAACTTTGCGTACCCCTCCCCCAGGCACAAGTCCAAGCTTGTATCGTGCCTGTCACATCTGCTGTGCCTTTCCCCGCGCATATGCAAACGCAGCTGCAACCGGCAGTCAGTTCGCAGCCGCAGGGACGGCCAGCATCTGCCAGTCAGCTTACGACGCTGCCTGTGTCCCAGCTGCAGCTGCCATCACTCCCTGTCCGAAAACCCATCTAAGTGCTCAACAGCACTGCTTCTCCTGCTGCTACAACTGTCGGCGCCGCGGCACGGGTGGTACCCAACAGCACCACCTCCTGCTGAGCACACGGTCACCTGTGCTCAGCAGCAGCAGCAGCAGCACTGGTGCTCAGCACCAGCACATGCTGTGTGCCCGCCCAGGACGGCAGCTGCTACCGCTGATGCGGTTGCTGCGGGGTGAGCTGTGCACTGCAGTGCTCAGCAGCAGCCGCACATGTTGTCCAGAGGGCCAGAGCCATCCGGCTTGATGCGGATCAGGAAGCGCAGCTTGCCCTCCTGCTGCAGCGCCACCATGAGCGGGTGGTAGGCGTGGAAGGCCTGCGCAGCAGCAGCAGCAGCAGGAGCAGCAGCAGTGCTCAGCAGTAGCAGCAGCTGCAGTGCTCAGCAGCGGTGTTCATGCTCACAGGCAGTGCAGCCTCTTTTAACTTTGAAGCACGCTGCCGCCGCAGCACCGTACACACATCACCAGCTGCCAGCAATTCTGAATGATATGGGCACCACAGGCACCAGTAAATCAACCATCCTCAAATTCACCCCGCGCACACCAGCGGAGAATGCTGCATGGCTAGGGGGGGAGGAGAAGAAATCGCTCACACTCTGGGAGAAGATTTGCAATGAAAAGAATGCAGAGCCGTTCTAATCAATTTGCATGCAATTCCCCCCATGTTTCGCGATTCGTGCGACTGTCCCCACGCCCCTGCTTGCCCCGGCAAGAAACAGCCGCATGCCTATGGTACATAGGCACAAGTGCAAAACAGCGCACCCCCAAAGCATGCAACACAACAGCAACAGGCCATGGTTCCGGAAAACCGAAGCACTTGCACATGTGAGCACTCCCACACATGTGCCATGGATTCCACAGGGTTTTGCGTGCTGAGGCAGGCGCTCGCCAGTACGCACTACCTCAGTATGCACTGCCGCACCTGGTCGGTCTCAAACCAGGGCTTGCGGTGGTCATCAACGGCCACGTGCACCTGTACAACAATGATCAACGTGCACGGTGGGTGCAGGGCAGTGGTTGTCAGGACATTTTGTGGCGGTGTGTGTGTGTGTGTGCACTGTGCGCGCATGCGCCACTGCAGCAAGGCGGCTGTGGTATCGCAACTGTTTTTAAACAGGGACGCCCCACCGGCAAGCTTTGGCGCAGGCTGCAAGTGGGTCTGCTAGGCAAGAAGAAAGCGTCTGACTATTGTGCTAGTGAACTGCCGCGCACCATGGTGAAGTGCATGCCAGATGAGTGGTCACAAATCACTGAGCTGCACCTGAGACAAAAGTTCAAGCATACATTTGCGTGCCTAAACACAACGATGTGAGCGCCACAAAAACTTAGCTGCCGGTGGGCACATGCCCCTGCGCTTCTGTGGTTGATGCACGAATCGCAAGTTCTCACACCTGGAAGTTGGGGTTGATGGAGTGGAATGAGCAGCGGTACACCTGCGAGCAGCTGCGCCCGCCCACCGTCTGTATGACCAGCCTGCTCAGCGACAGGGCCCAGGGGTCTGCCTGCTGCTGCTGCTTTTCGGCATCTCCCGCCGCATCTGCTCGGCCAAGCAACACCCAGCAGCAGCACAGCAAGCAACATCCCAGGAGAAGAAGCAGCAGCACCACCAGCAGCAGCGGCGGCAGCACCAGCATCGCCGGCATCAAGCAGCAGCAGCGGCGGCGGCAGCAGTGTGGGTGGGCACCTTCAGATGATGTTGCTGTGCAATGAATATGAAAGAAGTTGCTGGGACCGGCGTTGCTGGGGCACCAGGTACTGCCGTGGTTGCGGCAAAATGCCACGCCAGATTTGTTGTCAGTTGGGACAGGTGTGCCATGTTGATGTTGGCCAGAGACAATGTTTGTGAAGCCCGCAAGCGGCCTGGGTAGACATCTGGAGCGTTGTCTGGACACTGCTATCAATCATAAAGGTCACAGTCCAGCACCTGGAAAGTCATGGTACTCCCAACACATGACAGCGACAGTTGCCTGCCAGTGATGATTCGGGACCAGAGAAAAGGTATGGTAAGAGTGACAGTTTCTTGCAACTGCGCTCATCTGCCTGCTGCGAACGCAAACCAGCCTCTTCACAGGCACCAGCTATTGAATTCCCTAATATCACAGCAACACAACGCACGCAAACCCACACATGAACTTCCGTACCAGATAGCAAAGGCGCGGCAAGCGGCGACACTCACCCTTGCCCTCCTCGCTCTCGGTGGCCACGTGGGGCTTGAGCACCAGGCGGAACTTGAGCGTGTCGCAGATGTCGCCGTCGATGTCATCGGGATCATAGTACTCGTACTCCACGCGCGCCAGCGAGCTGCTGGTGCTGGCGCCGGGTGTGGCGAGGAACTGCGTGATGGTCTCGGGCCTCCACTTGAACTCCACGACAAAGTTCTTTGGGGGGGGGTGGATGGGGGCAGGCGAGCAGCAGGCGCCGTCATGTACCTTGCCAGGGTAGCGGCTGGGAGGCATGCGGACCCTGCGGAAAGTGCCAATGCTTGAAGTGGCAAGCAGAGACTACTGGGAGTTATGCCGCAAACACCAGTGGGTAGTACTTCAGAGAAGTACTTGCCAGGGTACCGGCGGGGAGGTGCGGAAACCTGTGAGAAACGCACTAATGCTTGAAGTGGCACAGTGAGTACTTCAAGTGGTATGCCGCAGACGCCAGTGTAGAAGGAATGCCCAGGAAGCGTTCCGCTGGCGGTTCACAAATTGCCCGAGCCGCAAAAGCTGGTAAGTTTCATCCACATAATGCGCTGTCATTAATATACTTCTACACTAGTTACATTTTTTGGCACTTGTGGGCGTGCAAGAGCCCATGTCATGTATGCCAGCACACCCACTGGTGGCCATGGCAAATGCCCCGCAGTGGATGTACTACTCGCAGTATACGAACACAGAAAGTGTTAGCGGGCAAGCCTAAGTCGCCGGCAGGCAAGGTAGGGCTCGACCTGCCAGGGCAGGTCGTCAGCCAGGGCGCCATGCAGGGCCGTGCGCTCCCCCCACCCACAGCAGCAGTACCGGTATACTTGAGAAGTATCATACTTCCAAGTACAGGTATACTACAGATGTTTTCAAGATGCGCACGCGAATGCTGTACGCAGCACAGACCTCGTCAAGCGGCGGATTATGGCACATGCTAATAGTAACAAGAAGTGTACTTCGCGACCCTCAGCCATTTCACCTTGGCATCCGAGTCGGTAAAGCTGGCCAGCTCCATCCAGGCTACGCCAGGAGATACACACATGTACATGTACGCTAATGTTCTGCACCATAGATGCATGTTTGGTAGTGTATCAGCACGAGCAACTGTGCTTTGTTACCCGTCACCAACAACATACTTCAAGAAGTATTTGAAGAACACGTTGAGGCACCTTGGCATCCGAGTCGCCAAAGCTGGCGAGCTCCATTCACACGACGCCGTACAATTAATACATTTCTGGAGTACCGTGACAACGTGCGCACGAGCATGCTGTACGCAGTGCAGACATGCGGGCCGGCGGATTATGATATACCTAAGTACTACTAGAAGTACACTAGTACTTCAGAAGTATGATTTTCGTAGTATACAATAACACGCATGAACTCTGCAACCCATGGCCTTACCTTGGCATCCGAGTCGCCGAAGCTGGCCAGCTCCATCCATGTAACTCCCGCCGCCTCCGCATCCGGCGCGGTGGGGAACTCCAGACCCTCCTCTGGCAGGCTCACACGCGCATCCTTCAGCGCGCCCATGTACGCCTGTGGTGTTGTCGCACGCACACACCGTGATGGGTCAGTGCATGCAACATAACTTTGAAGTACATGCTATGGTATAGACTACTACCAGAAGAATTACTGTTGTATGTTATATACACGCGCTCGGTCCGCTGCAGTTCCTACTTCAACTAAGAGTGCCCATGGGCACGACGTGTCCGCATGCATGCAGGCCTTGGCGCGTCGCCTCCAACTGTCTCGGATGTTTGGATGCTGCAAGCCATTTCGATCAAGCGCGGCATGACACACAGTCAGAGTTCCGCCAGCATGGCACTTGGGAGCTTGTGCGGTGCATGCATTTGGCACAGCTGCAAAATGGCATCTCCCCTCCGGTTTCTGTGAACTGCTAAGGTACTTCTGAAGTAGTATGAGCTATCATAGGCACCCCGAAACTATATGACACCACATTTAAGTACACCTCGGCAAACCCAGGCCATGGTCGCCTCAAAAACAGAAGGTACCAATAGTTTGTAAGTTATGCCTGCAGGCAACTGAGGTCAGAACTTCCTCCCCACGTGGCACGTAGATTCAACGGGCCAGAGATGGGACTTGGGACCCCAGACTGCCAGGCGCCAACCGTCTTTCGTGCCACTGCCCATGCCCATGCAAATGTGCTCAAGAGGCCCGCACTTGAGAAGGAGGAGAACCAACACCGCCGCCCAATCAAGTGGGTTCATGGCTTGCCCCTCAGGCTGAAGGCAGCCGCTGCTGGCCATTTCGCCCGTCGTCAGGACATCCTGGGATGATGTGCCACGCCATTTTATTGACTTGGTGCCCTCGCCAGCAGGTGAGGGCACCAAGTCAATAGAAGGGCGTGACACACCATCCCAGAGTTTCCTGACGACGCCCCTGACGTGGGCGAACTGGCCAGCAGCGGCTGCCTAAAGCCTGAAGGGCAACGGCACGCAGCCACTTGGTCGGGCCGTGGCGTTGGCTCTCCTCCGACATCTCAAGTGCAGGCCTGTGTGAGATTGCATGGCACCACAGCTGCCATTCCACACTGTCCACAGGCTACGGTCACACGGCACATGGGCCATGTGACATCGTGTGGGAGCTGCTTGGTGTGCTAGCGTTGGCATACAAGCGCCCCTCCCCCTCCCCCTGCCCTTCCCACTCCATACAGCCGCTCTACTCCTTCACGCGAGCGGTGAGTGGTGCACGCGCTCAGTCCGCTGCAGTTCCTACTTTACAAGGTTTGCAGCAGTCTGGCATTCATAGCTGCTGCTGAGCAGTCACACAGTTGCCTATGCACACTCGCTGCTGAGCACACGCAAGACGCTTGCTTGTGTGGGACATCAATTCACTCCACTTTGGGCACAGGCTCCTGCTCTGGATTGGTGCTCTGCTCCGCGGCGGTGGCTGCTTCTGCCGCCAACCTTGTCACTACTTCAACTACCAGTGCCCATGGGCATGACGTGTCCGCATGCATGCAGGCCTTGGCGGGTCGCCTTCAATTGTCTCGGATGTCCGGCTGCTGCGAGCCCATTTCGATTAAGTGCGGCATGACACACAGAGCTCCGCCAGCATGGCACTTGAAGACCTTGTGCAGTGCATGCAGTTGGCACAGCTGCAAAATGGCATATCTCCCCCAGTTTCTGTCAACTGCTAAGGTATGAGCTATCAGAGGCACCTCAAAACTATTCGAATCCACATTTTTAAAATACGCTTCGGCGAACCCGGCCCATGGTCGCCTTTGAAACAAAAATACTTACCAAAATTTTTGAAAATGATGCCTAGAGGTTGCAGGGCACTGGGGTCAAAACTTCCCCCCCACATGGCATGTAGATTCAACGCTCAGAGGGGGGGGGCTTGGGACCCCGGACCTTCCAGGTGCCAACCGTCTTTCCTGCCACTGCCCATGTACATGCGCGTGTGCTCAACAGGCCCGCACTTGAGAAGGAGGAGAACCAATGCCGCGGCCTAATCAGGCGGGTAGGTGGCTTGCCCAGGCTGAATGCAGCTGCTGCTGGCCAGTTCGCCCGTCGTCAGGAAATTCTGGGACGGCGCAGCGCGACCTATCATTGAATTGCTGCCCTCGCCAGCAGGCGGCGCCTTCTTCTCACAAGAAGGCGTCGCCTGCTGGCGAGTGCAGCAGTTTAATGATAGCTCATGCCGCGCCATCCCAGCATTTCCTGACGACGCCCCGGGGCATCGGTTCTCCTGCTTCTCAAGTGCAGGCCTGTGTCAGATTGCCTGGCAACTACAGCTGCCAGGCCACACTGTCCACAGGCTACGGTCACACGGCACATGGCACTACTACACCAGACTCCAGCGCAGCGTGTGGGAGCTGCTTTGTGTGCTAGCATTGGGCATACAAGCGCCCCTCCCCCTCCCCTGCCCTTCCCACTCCATACAGCCGCTCTACTCCTTCACGCGAGCGATGAGTGGCGCATGCGCTCGGTCTGCTGCAGTTCCTACAACTAAGAGTGCCCATGGGCATGACATGTCCACATGGATGCAGGCCTTGGCGCGTCGCCTCCAACTGTCTCAACTGTCCGGCTGCTGCGAGCCCATTTCGATGAAGCGCTGCATGACACACAGATTCCGCCAGCATGGCACTTGGGAGCTTGTGCGGTGCATGCATGTGGCACAGCTGGAAAATGGCATCTCCCCTCCAGTTTCTGTCAACTGCTAAGGTACTTCTGAAGCATGAGCTATCATTGGCACCTCAATACTATATGAAGCCACATTTAAGTACACCTCGGCAAACCCGGCCCATGGTCGCCTCTATTACAGAAAAACTACCAATAATTTGGTAAGCAATGCCTAGCGGCTGCAGGTAACTAGGGTCAGAACTTCCCACCCACGTGGCGTGTAGATTCAACGGGTCAGAGGGGGGTTGGGGCCCCAGACCTTCCAGGCGCTAGCCGTCTTTCCTGCCACTGCCCATGCACATGCGCATGTGCTTAAGAGGCCCGCACTTGAGAAGGAGGAGAACCAACACCGCGGCCCAACCAAGTGGATTTGTGGCTTGCCCTGTAGGCGGCTGCTGCTGGCCAGTTCGCCCGCGTGAGGGACGTTGTCAGGAAGTTCTGGGATCGTGTGCCATGTGCAATCATCGACTTCCTGCCCTTGTCAGCAGGCGACGACGTGGTCGTCGTCGTGGCACAGGCCCCTGCAGGTGTATTACTGCCATCCCGGCCTTGAGCTTCGAAACAGCACATTGGACACGCCTCTGCATCGGCTCCATCATGTGGTGGTTGGGCTCACTTAGACACTGTTCGGGAGCATTACCCGATGTCGAAAGCCAAGTGGCACAGTGCTCTTTTGCCCAAGCATAACAGTTGGGGGGCAATGGGTTCGAATCCTGTGAATGGTACAATGGTACAATCACGAGGTGGTTTTTTCACGGATTTGTTTGAACCGGTGGCACGGTCTCCCAATGCGCCGAAGGGGCGTATGAGCTCGCGGGTCTGGCGGGTCTGCCAACGCGCCGAAGAGGCGTATGTGTGGTATGACTGGCTGCGGGACGCTGGCTCAGTCATGGAGGGGAGACTGTGGTGGTGGGGCTCACTTAGACGCTGTTCGGGAGCATTGCCCGATGTCGACAGCCAAGTGGCACACTGCTCTTTTGCCCAAGCATAACCGAGGGGCACCTGCACGGCGGTGGCCCCCGAGCGTGTGTAGCAGCTGCTGTTGCATTTTTTCTGCTTTTACGGGTGCCGTGGTTTTGCGTTTGCGTTTTTACATTTTGCGTGTCCGAGTGGAGATGCTCTAAACACCAGCCAGAACCTAGTTGGGGCGTAAGCCAGAAGGGCGTTGGTCACCGCCACCTTTGCCAGCATCTTGCATGTACATGTGGCAGCTGCAGCTGGGACCATGGTGGCACCCTGCAGCACACCGTGATAGCCGCTTGCCGCTAGCAGGGAGGCGGCCCGCACATATGCCTCAGTTGGGTTGGTTGCTTCCCCCTGCCACTTCGCCCAGCTCCGCGGGAGGGATGGCCCTGAGCGCTGGGTGGTGCTACAGTAGTGACCCGTAGCGCGTATGACCTGCCTTGACTGGTGGCGCAGTAGCCCCGGCTGAGCGCTAGCTACTCTACGAGCTCAACTGACTTGGGTAAGTACATGTTACAGGTTTGACACGACACGGATACGGTGTGAAAATACGGTACACGGAACTCCGTGTTCAGTCTGACACGGTGAAAATACCATCATGTACTATATATATATATACCCTATACATATACTACGTAGTAGTATATAGTACATGGTGTTTGTTTTAATTTTTATAGGGTCAAACACGACACAGTTCGAAATCCTAAAAACCGTGTAGTCAGACCGTGTATACACGGTCAATAGTATACACGCCGTGTGCACACAGTTTCAAACACGAGCGAAGTGCTGGGTAGTTAAGCATTGGAGGGAGTGCTAGTAGCTGGAGGGGTGGTTAAGCGTTGGAGAGAGTGCTAGTAGCTGGAGGGGTGGTCCGTCAGCAGCAGCTA
>JAULBY010032006.1:0-15460 GCA_032358315.1 Ophiocytium majus
TTATACATGCATGGTGCCCCCCCCCGCGGTATACAGCATACCCCCCTCGTTAACCCCGCCAGCCCGGCGTCAGCCTCGCGCGGGGGCGGTATACAGGGTCATATGACGCTGCATAACGACCCCCTCGTTAAACGAGACCCCCGCGTTATAATCCGTCATTTACGGTACGTGCCACCCAGTCAGGCACAAGCACACCATTAGCATTACGACGAGCTCTTGCTGCCTACAACCTATCTCAGGCTGTGGCTCATGCGCGCATAGTACCTGTGCACATGCGATTGCAGCTGCTCAGTGCTGCATGCAGCTGCTGTGCTGACCGGCTGCAACAGCCTCGTGTCAGCGCGCTGGTCCCCTGTTGCAACAGCCTGCTCACCCTGAGGCAGGAGGTGCAAGCCTGGTTCTTGCCAGTACTCTAGTGCTTAGCCAATGGACAGCGGTGCGGCTCAGCATATTCGGTAAGATCGGCCTCGGCACCTGCCTGGTCAGTCGACATGACTGGTATGGGACGGCACCTGCATCGGAAGCACCGCTCCGGAGCCACACCGTGAGTGATTCCCCAAAGCAGCGTAGGCACGCCAGCACGAGGTGCAGCCTGCTGCTCTCTAGCTGGGACAGGGTGCACCGCAACACGTGAAGGTGCCTCTGGCGTTGCTGCCGCCTCGGCAGCCGCCGCTGGTACACATCTCAGACAGTGTCGCCTGGCAAACACGTAGCTACTATAGTGTGAGAGTTTCACAGTTTTCACGTTGGAGCACCGGCGGGCCCGATCTGCTCAGCAGAAGATTGCCCTTTCCCGCCCACAGAGTGAATTTCCAAAAAAAAATCAATGGTCTTCGAAACGCTAGATAGCACCTGCTGTATGGCTGCTGCGAACACACACTCCGGCCCTTGCCCGGCAGCGGAAACAGCAGCGAGGCGGAAGCAGCGAGGCAGCGTGTGCACGGTGTCGGGGATACGAGGCTGGTGAGCAAGAGCTGTGTGTATATATCCCAAGAGCCAGGCCTCCATCCAAACACTTTTAAGTAGTGTTAGGGTGCGGCCTACGATGCGCGCAGCGTAGCACACCCTTGCACTTGGGATGGTGCGATGCACTCGCTTGTCAGCGGGCAGTGCTGCTGCCGTTTCTGCCGTGCGCGATGCTTGTGCAGCGAAATGCCATTCCAATCCATGCTGATGTCCTCCTGGTGCATGGATTGTCGTGTGTTTTCCACCAGACACCACGCTTCACCATGAAGTACATTGTGGTGACGGGAGGGGTTGTCAGCGGCCTAGGCAAGGGTGTCACCATCAGCTCCATCGGCCGCATGCTGAAGAATTGTGGCCTGAAAACCACCAGCATCAAGGTGGACCCCTACCTCAACACCGACGCGGGCACTATGAGCCCCTTTGAGCACGGCGAGGTCTTTGTGCTGGATGACGGCGGTGAGGTAGACCTGGACCTGGGAAACTACGAGCGCTTCCTGGGCGTGCGCCTAAGCCGTGACCACAATATCACCACCGGCAAGGTGTACCAGGCGGTGATACTCAAGGAACGCAGGGGGGATTACCTGGGAAAAACTGTTCAAGTGGTGCCGCACATCACTGATGAAATCCAGGACTGGATTGAACGTGTGGCCGTCACACCGGTGGACGGCTCGGGGTGCTGCCCTGACGTATGCCTCATTGAGGTGGGCGGCACTGTGGGAGACATTGAGTCCATGGTCTTCCTGGAAGCTCTGCGCCAGTTCCAGTTCAGGTGGGGGATCCCTACACTAAAATGTTGTGTTGTTGCCGGCAGTGCCTTGTCATGACACATGCTGCCGCGCCAGAACTCCCCTGCTTTGACGATCTGCGCGGGCAACAGTAGTGTAGGTGTGCTTGTCTTTGTGCCTTGTCGACCTGAAGACTATGTATGGTGGTGCTTTGCGTGCTTAATGCATGTGCGCCCACTATTTGTGCCACAGGGTGGGGCAGGAAAACATGTGCTTGGTGCATGTCAGCCTGGTGCCAGTGCTGGGCAGCGTGGGCGAGCAGAAAACCAAGCCAACACAGCATGGTGTGCGTGAGCTGCGGAGCGTTGGGCTGCACCCCAATGTCATCTGCTGCAGAAGCGCAGACATGCTGGAGGAATCCACCCGCCGCAAGATCTCAATTTTCTGCCACGTGCCGGTGAGAACGGCTTGTATGATGCACTGCCCTCCGATGCCTTAGCACTCTGCTGCGTGCAACAGTGGCTGGATGATTAAACAAAAAAAGTGCGACGCACCCGGCTTGTTCAGCTGGGGTGCCTATCTATGGGCTCATGAGATTTCTGCCTGACAGCCAGTTGCACCGATTGACTCCTGCCCCTGGGTAGGTCGCTTTTTTGCATCGCACTCAGTGCATGTGCTTGTTGTGTGCTTCCCACCCTCAGGCGTCCCATGTGCTGACTGTGCACGACGTCAGCAACATCTACCATGTGCCACTCAAACTCGTGGAGCAGAACCTGCACAATATCCTCAAGGAGCAACTGAAGCTTCCCATGCATGACCCAGATATGACCGAGTGGGCACAGCTGGCGCAGAAGGTGTGCACCAGCTGCTCGTGGTGCTGATGGCACTGTTTTGGCATTGCAGCGTTTGCAGCTGCGCTGCACGTGCCGCATGCATGCCATACCAATTGCTCATGGCCTGCCCATGTTGCCGGCAATGCTCTTCCTGCTGCTAAGCGTGCTTGGCGTCCCTGATTTTGCAGGTGGATACCAGCACAGTGCCGGTGCGCATTGCCATTGTGGGCAAGTACACTGGTCTGCAAGATTCGTACCTGAGCGTCATCAAGGCGCTCAAGCACTCTGCCATTGCCGCCGGCCGCGACCTGGTGCTGGAGTGGGTGGAGGCCTCCGACCTGGAGGCGCAGACCCAGCAGGAGGCGCCGGAGCGTTTCTTGCAGGCATGGGATGTCATTGCCAAGGTCGATGGCATGGTCATCCCAGGCGGCTTTGGCAACCGCGGCGTGGAGGGCAAGATCGAATGTGCCAAATGGGCACGCCTGCACAGCAAGCCGCTCCTTGGCATCTGCCTAGGCTTCCAGTGTATGGTGATAGAGTACTGCCGCAACGTGCTGGCGCTGGTGGGCGCAAACAGCACCGAGTTTGATGAAGCCACCCCACACCCGGCGGTGATTTTCATGCCCGAGATCAACAAGGAGGGTGAGTGGAGCGCTTCTTGCTGGCACTATAATGGCGCTGCAAGCAGGCATGCCACCTCAGCAGCTGTCACGTGACGCTCTGGCAGTCATCAATGGGGCAACTCCATCATTGCTAGCCAGCGCCTGTTGCCACTGCCATTTGCTGTAAGCCCCGTGCTAGCCAGCGCCTGTCGCCACAGCCATTTGCTGCAAGTCCCGTCTACCGCTGCCATGCGTGCTAACAACTGTAGGCAGTTGCTGGCACTGACACTAGCCAGCACGACACCCTGATAGCAGTTGCAAGCATTGCGGAATGAACATCACCATGTGCACGCGGACGCAAGCAACTCTGCCAAGGCGACTGCCATCTTGTTGAAAAGCGCCGAGACTGCTTGCCTCTCATGGCTGTGCTTGCCCAAACTGGTGTACGTGTGTGTACCACAGCCATGGGTGCCACCATGCGCCTTGGTGCCAGGACTACCCTCCTGTCGTCCAGG
Organism: Ophiocytium majus; assembly: GCA_032358315.1. Lineage (NCBI taxonomy): Eukaryota > Xanthophyceae > Mischococcales > Ophiocytiaceae > Ophiocytium > Ophiocytium majus. Next base: position 3,642 of record JAULBY010032006.1, read on the forward strand.
TCAAATGGCGAGGCCTCTATTGCGAGTCAGCTGTACGGCAGTGTGGACAGCGTGCTGGAGCGCCACCGCCACCGCTACGAAGTCAACCCAGACATGGTTGCTGACATTGAGGGCGCTGGCCTGGAGTTTGTCGGGCGCGATGAGACGGGCAAGCGCATGGAGGTGGCTGAGTTGTCACGCAAGGTGCACCCATACTATGTGGGCACGCAGTACCACCCTGAGTTCCTGTCCCGACCACTAGAGCCGTCGCCGCCGTTCCTGGGCCTTGTCCTTGCAGCCTGCCAGCGGCTGGATGAGCACCTGCAGCACAAAGCATGCTAGAGTGAATATGTGGTTGACACCGCAGGTTGCGGCACGTTCAGCACCGTTGTGTACTTTCCAATTGCACACGGTCTTTTTGTCCTGTGCCTGCCCTGCTGCCAAGTGGTGGCCTCATTTTGAACACGACTGTACATACTCTCTGGACATTGCTCGCGGATGATACCAAGTGGGCCTGGTGCTGCTGCGCAACAATTGCCTGCCCGCTGCTCCTGGTCCTGCTGTGCGTGCGCTCAACTGATAGAGATGAATGTCACAGGTAAACAGGGTTGCTGCTGGCCCTCAACCGTGGCGTGCGCCGGGCAAGTCCCGGATGTGTGCATGCCACAATGTGCGGGGTGGCGGTGTTGTGAATGCCCTGCGCGCGAAGCGCTGTGGTGCGCATTGCGGGCAACGCACACTCTGCGTCGGGCCACAGCCATACTGCCACCAGGCTCAATTGACCACCGCTGCTGGTACTGCATGCTCCTTTGTATCAGGCGGGATGTGCCGGCAGTAGCATGGACCAAACAGGCACAAGCACGCAGGACAGTGGCAGCAGCAGCATCACGCAGATCAGCCGTTGCATGCCGCCGCACACCACCGGTAGCAACCGTGGTAGGCGCATCTGCATAGTGCCTGGCAGCAGCGTCACATGACACAAGTCCACCACCAGGTGGCCGGGCCCGCAGCGCTGGCCATAGCAGGTGCACGATGGTGCGTGCAGCGCTTGACGGAATGGCAGCGATGGCCACACGCGGCGCAATGTTTGTAAACCAAGTACTTCTAAAAGCACAGTGGTGCGTACTACAAATAGCAACTTAGAAAACAGGCAAATAGCAACTTCGACAACAAGCACGCGATTGCAGCTGCAGCTGCGCCTACCACCCCCTCGCAGCGAGATTGACCGGCCCAGCAGCTGGCACAAAACTACTTGCCTCTGGTCTTACATAAATTTTTACATGCCCGTGGTGTCTATGTAGCGAGTGATGGCACGCGAAGCGGCCCCCCGAAGGCGCCTTCGGCGATTAAGGCGACAAGGGCGCCTGGCGCTCTTGAATTCATGAACGCCTCCAGGACTCGCTCATAGAACTGCTGAGCAGGGGCCCGCTTTGAAGTAAGAGCCCCCCCCCCCCCTCCCCCCCCCCTCTCTCCCCCAAGGCGCCCTGCTGCCCGGGCAAGGCGGGGTGACCAGGGTGACTAGGGTGACTAAGGGAACTTCAACTATATACAAACTTCAACTGCCTTTAAAAGTCACCCTAGTCACCCTAGTCACCCTGCCTTCCCTTGGCAGCAGGGCGCCCTGGAGCCATGTGCGCGCTTACTGAAGTAAGACCCTCCCTTCCCCCAAGGCGCCCTGCTGCCCAGGCAAGGCGGGTTGATTAGGGTGAATAGGGTGACTAAGGGAACTTCAACTCTGCAAACTTCAGCAGTTGAGGTAAGACCCCCCCCCCTCCCCCAAGGCGTGACTAGGGTGACTACTACAGTAGTAGGGTAACTAAGGAGTTGTGCTGAGCGTGAATTCGTCAGGGGGTATTCATGAATTGGGGCGCAACATGGTGCCTTAGTCGCCTTAGTCGCCGAAGGCGCATTAGGGGGCCCGCCTCGCGGGCATGCTTGCAATCCTACGGTAGGCATTGATGCATGGATTTGTGTGTGGCCGCACGGATGCGGAGGTGGCGCGGGTGCTGGCAGGGGGTCCGTGCGGCAGCAGGCTCCGGTGTGGTGCCTCCCTAGGGTTAAACATTTGCACACACACGTGTGTGTGTTGCACACGCCCGTGTGTGCCGTGTCAGATGTGCTGCAGCGGCAGGCAGAGCAACCCGATTCTTTTGTGTGTACGTTAGAGGCGCGGCTGCTTTCCCACGCTGGGTTCGTGCAGCAGATAGCGAGCTGCTAGGTCTGAAGGGCCAGGATTCCACTCCTACTACTATTATTAGTACTATTTTAAAATCATGAGATGCCATGTGTGTTTCAGCCGCTGGCACGGGTGTGCGCCGAGTCCGCGTGCTTGTGTGTGCGTGTGCTGGCTTGCATGCTCGGCGCAATTGTGTACCTCCTGCACCAGGTGCATGCCACTGCCACTGTGTGCGCCATGCGCGACGTGGCATGGCGTGCAGTCTTGTGCACATGCCGCCTGTGCGTGCCGCGGCGATCCCTCCAGCGCTGCGCACGCTGGACAGCGCCTTAAGTGTGTGAAGGGTGCTGCACTCTGCGAGGGGTGCTACTGCCGCGGCTGCTGCCAGGTGTGCGCTGCTGGAGCAGCGCTGCTGCCGTTGCAGGTCACAGCATACTAAAGTGACTCTGTGTGTGCGCAATGCATAAGAGATAGGCCGCCGTGCTGCAGCTATGGGAGGTGTGAAGTGCGGCCACACGTTGCGCAGCACATGGTTGACAATAGCTGCGTGTGCCCTGAAGCAGCCGCATGCAGCGGCATGCAATGCAAGCAGTGGCAGAGTCAAAGCACACTTGTGAACACCCAGGCAGTTGACGCTGTGTGCTGAAAACGTGAGCACGTCTATTAATACATGTATTGCATGTGTGAAAGAGCTCGTATAGCGTTCAGAATGGCCAAAAATGCTCTGCACGCCCACCCACAAAGCCACTGCGGGAACCAGCCTCACTGCACCTTGCACACTCACACCACCATATACCCTCCCACCCCCTGGGCACACCCTGACGGTGGCACTGCCGGCTGAGGCTGCACTTACAGCACAGCAGCTGCACCACAGCTGGCCACCGCCAACAACACTGCCGCCAAGCTGCGCCCCATCACCACACACACCCCATCGAGCTACGCAACAATACCCCTAATGCTCCCCTTCCCCACATTCAAGGTGCCATTATGGTTCCTATCTCATGTACTGCAAAAGTATGCACAAGCCACCCCGCCCCGCCCGTCACCACACACACACTGCGCCACGCACCAGACCCAGCCAGCCCGCCGTAGCAGGCGCGTGCTTTGACCGGCCAATAGAAGGCCACACAGGGCACGCGCACGTGTTTTCGCAGCCGCACCAGCAGTTCTGCTGAGCACTGCCAGTATGGCAGGGCTGGGCAAGCCCAAAGTCCCGCTGAGCAGCAGCTGCGGCGTTGCCCCAAGGCCAGCCCGCTGGCCGCTGCCGCCAGCATGGCCGCAGTGACGGGCAGGCCACCATGCACAATGCCAGTCTGCGCTCGCGCGCCGCCACCACTACCGCCGGCCGCTACCGCTGGCCGCTGCCGCGGCAGCCCTGCGGCAACGGCATTTAGCTGCCAGCGGCGCCGGCAGCGGCGCCGCCGCCGCCGAGCAGGCTGCCGATGCCCGCGAACCAGCGCGCGCCGGCGGCACGCTCGCGCTCACGCCTGGCTCGCGCGCCCGCTAGCTCCTCGTCTGTGAAGGCTAGTACGGCCGCGAGTGCGCGCTCCATGCGCAGGCGGGCGACGGCGTCCTCGGTCCCCAGGTACCTGGAGGGGGGAGTTGAAGTTTGTATATTAGTCATAGAGACATGGGAGAGTGTGCGCACGGTTGAGCATGTTGAAGTTTGTATATCAGTCATAGACTTGTTGAAGTTATCACGTGCACCAGGTGGGGCAGGTGAGGCACTAGGTGTGCCGGACCGGGTGGGGGTACGGCCTGGAGGTCAAAGTTGACGTTAGCAGTGTTGAAAACAGAGTGAGGTGCACCAGAGGCACAATGACGTAGGTGTGCTGGATGGGGCGGGTACGACCCGGAGGCGGAAGTCACATTTTGCTCAGCAGACGGGCCTTAAGGCAATTCATGAAGCCGTGAATTCATGAATTCTATGTACAGCAGGTCTGGTGCGGCAGGTAAAATGACAGAGTGGAGGTGTAGGTTGGTCTACCCCATTCGCACGCCACAACTCACTTTAGCACGAGGTTGCGCACGTACGCGATGCGCATCGCGTCGTCGTCGCCGCCACCGCCGTCATACACCGCGGCGGTTTCCCCGTAACCGCTGCGGAAGCTCGCGACGCGTGACGGTCCGTGCGACGGCGGCAGCGACCCCCCGAGCGACGCCCTTCCGACGGCCGGGCGCAGGCCTCCGCCGCCCGCCGCCGCTGCATCGTCCGCATCTGCTGCGCCATCGGCTGTCGGCGGCGGCGGCGGCGCGGCAACCGCGCTGCGCAGCTCCGACATGGAGCGCCGGTGCAGCTCCTCGTACTCCTGGCGCAGCTGGGCGGCGCGCGTCTCCAGCGCCGCCGCCGCGGCCGCCGCCTCCGCGTCCGCCACCGCCGGCGGCGCCAGAGCTGCAAGCGCGGGCTGCGCGTCTGCGGCTGGGCCGCCCTCTGCCACTGCCGCTGCTGCCGCTGGCTCTCCAGCGTCAGGTGAGACTGTGGCTGCTGCTGTGGGGGCGGCAGCACCCCCGTGGGCTTCGCCAGCACCCGCCGCCGGCTGCGCGCCGGCGGCTGATTGGCCCGTGAACGAGGCCCTCCCCGCAGAGGCAGCCGCCGCAGCTGTTGCCGCCTGCGGCGCGTCGCCCGCTGACGCCCCCTGCGACTGCGCCGCGTCATCGCCAGTCGCTACCCCACCGCCCACCACCACTCCCTCCGCACCACCGCCCGCATCATCATCATCAAGGGCGGCCGCCGCCTCCACCGCTACGCTGCCGCTCCGGCTGAGCATGGAGGAGCGCGTGGACGGCACGCGCGACGCGCCGCCCCCGCCCCCGCCCCCGCCGTCGTCCATCCCGCCGCTGCCGCTCCTGCTGAGCTCCTGCTCAGCAGGAGTGCCGCTGCCGCTCCTGCTGAGCATGGAGGAGCGCGCCGAAGGCACGTGGTGCGACGCGCCGCCCCCGCCCCCGCCCCCGTCATAGTCAAACAGCGACTCCGGAAGGCTGAAGACGGACGACCGCGCGGACGTGGTGGTTGAGCCCGAGCCCGAGCCTGACGGCGTCCACCCGCTGCGCGACAGCGGCAGCGGCGGCGCCTCCGCCCTCAGCTGGCTCAGCAGCGCCTGCGCGGACGAGCTGTTGGGCACGCGCCCGGAGCCACCCTCCCCCGCCGCCGCCGCCGCCGCCGCCCCCGGCATTGGCGCAGCGGGCAACCAGTCCGGCACACGCCCTGAGCCCCCCTCCCCTGCCGCCGCCGACGCTGGCATTGATGCAGCGGGCAGCCAGTCCGGCACACGCCCTGAGCCCCCCTCCCCTGCTGCTGCCGCCACCGCCGCTGCTGCCGCTGTCGACGGCATGGATGCAGCGGGCAACCAGTCCAGCGCACGACCCGAGCCGCCGCCCTCCTCCGCCGCCGCCGCCGCCGCCGCTGCCGGCGGCATCGACGCAGCGGGCAACCAGTTTGGCACGCGACCCGAGCCCCCCCCCCCGCCGCCGCCGCAGCCGCCGGCATTGGCGCAGCGGGTAACCAGTCCGACAGACGGCCCGAGAAGCCGCCCTCCTCCGCCGCCGCCGCCGCCGCCGCGGGCGCTGCCGGCGGGTGCCCTCCCGCGGCGCCCTCCGTGGGCCCGCTTATGAAGTCAATGTCTATGAGGTCGGCGGAGCGCGCGGCGGCGGGCAGCGGGGACGCAAGCGGCGACAGCTGCTGCTGCTGCACGAGCTGCGCCAGCGCGGCCGCCGTCTCCTGGAACGCCTGCTGCGAGCGCCGCTGCTCCAGGGCGGCGGTCTTGGCGGCGGCGGCGGCGGCGGCGGCCGCCGCCGACTCCTTGAGAAACTGCAGGCGCTGCGCCTCCTGCGTGTGCGCGGCCTGGCGGAGGCGCGGCGGTGGGGGGGGAGGGGAGGGCGTTTCGCATTGCTCAGCAGTTTTTGTGAGGGGGGGGCGGTAGCTGGTTGCAGCGCACTGTCTGCGAAGCGAGTGAGCTGCTGCTAGCGCGCGCAGGCTGGGCCAGCGGTCTGCTTGGGAGGCTGCAGGCGCTGCGGCTCCTGCGTGTGCGCGGCCTGGCGGAAGTGCGGCGGGAGTGCTCAGCGGCTGCACAGTGGTCTGCTGAGCAAGCGTGCTCTCACGCTGCTGCTGAGCACGGCCGGGGTGCGGCTGGGCAAAGGACGGCGGTGTGGTGCGCGCGGCGGCGCGGCGGCTGTGCGTGCTGTACTTGGCAAGGGAGCGCTGCCGCCGCCGCCAGCACAGTGCTGCCGTAGCCATGACAACGACCAGTCACCCACACCGCACCATGGAAACTGCAGCTGGCATGCACGCGCTCCGGAAGCGTCAAGAGACATCATACGCCTATGCTCAGGCGCGCTCTGGCCGCGCCAGCGAGGCGCACCGGCGCGGCAACACCGGCCATGCCGTGCGCACAGGCTGATGCATGCCCTCCTTGAAAACTATGAATATACTAGTACTATATGTACACACGTACACATATACTCTTGAAGTACATGATGTTTGCCGTGTTCACCCCTTGCACAAGATTCATCTCACGGTGACCGCCCCTACCGGCGGGGGCACCTAGAATTTATCGCTCCTGGATGAGTTTTGATACCTGTGCGCTTTCGCACGGCATGGCTACATGCGCGCCTGGCATGTCATTGCTACATGTGCGCTTGTCATGGCATTGCCACATGTGCGCCTGGCACGCCACTGACACATGTGCGCTTGGCGTGGGACACCACCACCCCGCCCACCGCCGGCCACAACGCACCTGCTCCTGCTCCAGCGTCTGGCGCCACCGCTCGTTCTGTTGTGTGCGCATGGCATGGCATTGCTACACGTGGGCATGACGCCACGACTGCCCTGCCCACCGCCGGCCACGACGCACCTTCTCCTGCTCCAGCGTCTGGCGCCACCGCCTTTGTACATGTGCATGTACTTTGAAGTATGTAGTGTTAGCCTTGTTCACTCCTTGCACAGACCTAGAGTTTTCCTCGCTCTTAGATGAGTTGTGACGCACGTACGTTTGGCATGGCGCCCTGGCCACTGATGTTCACAGCGCGCCTCCTCCTGCTCCAGCGCCTGGCGCCACCGCTCGTGATGTTATGTGCGCATGGCATGGCACTGCTACATGTGCGCTGGGCATGCCATTGCTGCATGTGCGCTTGGCATGGCGTGGCTACATGGCATGGCACCGCACCTTCTCCTGCTCCAGCGTCTGGCGCCACCGCTCATTCTGCGCCTCCAGCTCCGTCCGCAGCCGCTCCACCTCCGCCGACAGGTGCTGCACGTGCGTGTGCTCAGCGGCAGCAGCCTCCGCCTCGCCAGCCACCACCACAGCACCACCACCAGCAGCGGCGCTGTCGCTGGTGTGCACGGATGCAGCGGCGGCATGGGCGCCTGCCTGCTGAGCAGGCGGGGGGGAAGGGAGGGCGGTAATAGTGGTGAGACGTCAATGTGGTGGGGGTGGGGGTGGTTGCGGGCAGGTGGTGTTGGGGTTGTCGGCGGCAGTGGTAGTGGTAGCGTGGGCGGGCAGGGCAAGGGTCGTGACGTGCGATTGGCGTTGCAGTGCCAGCAGCAGCAGCAGCAGCGGCGGCACATGCAAACCCTACACATCGAAGTACTATACACCGCATAATCTAGTAGTACGCGCAGTGTACTTCAGTGTGCAAAGGGCTTTCCGCGCCCTAAGCGGAGTTTAATAAGAGTACTTCAGTCTTATAGTAGTTCTAAAGTACCGTACTTCGAAGTACATGGTACTACTTCAAAGTACTGCAGTAACACTTATGGTGCACTGCAGCGGGTATTTGAGGAACAGTTATTCAGTAGTCCAAGTGCAAGGCGTGTTGTGTGCGACTTGTCTCTTACCTTTCCAGCTTTCGGTGCTGGTGACGCGGAGCTCGGCGGGTGCGGCCTTGCGGCGGCCGCGACGGGGGTACGCGCGGGCGATGGTGTGGTGGCTGTGCGTGTAGCGCCCGCCTGCAGTTGCGTCAAGGAAGCGCACACGCACCGCAGCAGCACCAATTCAGTGTGTGGCACGGCAGCTGGTGCGGGATGGAAGCATGGACGCCATGCCCCAGGGGGGGTCGACAAATTTTGTAATGAGCGACCAATTGGACTGCAGCCCGACACGCGGGTGTGCCGCTAGCAACTCTGGCATTGCCGCTCCTCGTGTGCGCGCTCCGGTGTCCGCAGGCTCATGAAACAGGCCGCAAAAGTACACACATGCCTGCAGGCCTGCTTTCCCAAAAACCACTTGCGTACAAATCAGTTCGTACGCTGGCAATACCATGCGTGTGGTACTGTCGTAGTCCTGATCATTGTCAGCGCTGGTGGGGGGCCTACTGCACGGCACAGGGCACATAGACCGCCATGTGGTACAATGTAAATACACTTCTAAAGTATGTGCACACCACACGCGCCATAGACATTTCGAAACACGGAACAGAATGATGGGCCCAAGGGAGACGGCTGGCCCAAGTGGCCGTCAATCTCAGCGCTTGAATGCCCAGGGCACACTGCCATCGACCGCATCAGACCAGACTGCGGTGGCGGACTCACAGAGTGTGCCCCCCCACCCCGTACACAGTGCAGCAATGATAAACCAGCCACCCCCCGCGCCACCCCACCGCAGGCCGCCGTGTGCGCCCGTGCACGGCTGCCACGCCTGCGAGCGACGCCAACTGCCCAACTCTGTCGACAAAAAAAAAAACAGCTGAACATTGTGTACAGCAGCACCTTCTATTTGTCTTTTGACCAAAAAAGGATGAAACCAGCCACCCTCCCGCGCCCCACGCACCGCAGGCCGGTGAGCGCCCTTCGGCCCCGCCGCCACGCCCGCGGGCGACGCCGGCTTCTTCACAAGAGGCATGCCCCTGCGTATGTCGCCCGCCGCCGCCGCCGCCGCCGCTGCGCCGCCGCTGCCGTGCAGAGAGCTGTAGGACGCCTTGCGACCCAGAGACAGAGCCGAGGGGCCAGAGGGAGGGCGCCTCGCTGCTGCGGGCTGTGCAGCGGCGGCGGAGCCTGTGGTGCGCCCCAGGGAGTGCCGCTGCGCTGCCGCGCCTGGCGGCTTTTGCTGTGCACGGGTCGTGGTTAGTGGCGGAGAGGGTAGTGTGGTGGGTTGTGGCGGTGGACGTGGTCGGGAAATGGTTTGGTGCTGTGCCGCATGTGGGGATGGCTGCCTGGCGCTGCTGCGTGTGGTGCGTTGCGTGCGCAGTGGTGGAGTGGGTGACATGCAGCAGGTGCCGCTGTGTCAGCTGTGACAGGTGCTGACCCCACCAACCGCGATGAACAACTGCCGGTTACCGTATGCATGGTGGCACTACTGGTGCACGTAGCCTGATGTGACATGAAACAGGCTGCCGCAAGCGCGTGCAATAGCCTTACCCGGGCTGCCGTAGACGCCGTGGGAGCAGTCACAGTGGACAGCTTTCTCGCCCGCGGCGGCGACAGGGACGCAGCAGCGGGGACCGGGGCTGACGACTTGCGGGCCCGTTGAGGGGAGAGAGAGCTGTGAGACGGCGTGGCGGTGCGGCTGGTGTGCGTCGATCGCACCGAGCCGGTGTCATCGCCGTCGTCGTGTGGTGCGTAGTGCTCAGCGGCTGAGGCGCCTGCTCCTGCTGCGCCATCGTTGGCGTCGCCACAACCGTCGTCCCCGCCAACCTCAGGTGCTTGCTCCATGCCGGATGTGCCACAACCGGGAGCCTCGGTAGTAGCAGCAGCTATTGCTGCGTCCGCCAGCTGCTGCTCCTGCTCCTCGTGCGCAGACAACAGCTCAGCAGCTGTCACCTTGACTGTGCCAGAGCCTGTCCGCCTGCCCTGGCGCCCCGCCTGTCCCCCTGCAACAGCTGCCGCTGCTGCCCGGGGCGTTCCAGCCTTGCGTACCGGTGCAGCAACTGCTGTTGCAGCAGCCGGGCGCGCCCCCCTAGGTGTGGCTGGCGGTGAGCGCTTAGCCTGCGAGACCGGCATGAGAGGACGGCCAGTAGCCACCAGCACTGTCGCCGCCGCCCCACTTGACACACACCACGCAGCAGTGCTGCTGTAAACCGTGCACGGCCGGCCCAGGGCTCCTCGCGAGCTCGCGTGCTCAGCAGCGCTGTGCATGACCAACTGCAAGTGTGCTTCACACACACTACCACACCGCCATGGGCACCCGTCACGGCAGTGGCGCCTCCGGTGGCAAGGGAGGCAAGAGGCACAAAGGTGGCAAGCGGCACAGCAAAGCCCAGCAGAAGAAGAAGGGCAAGAAGCAGAAGCAGCAGCAGCACAAGCTCCAGCCACACCCGGACAGTGAAGCAGCACCACCGCCAGCAGCGCCTGCAGCTGCAGCACCAGCAGCGCCTGCAGCTGCAGCACCAGCAGCAGCAACAGGCAAGAAGCGCAAGCTGGCCGCCGTTCAGGAGAAGGAGCAGATTGTGGAGCACCAGGAGCAGGTTACACGTCTCGACAGCAGTGTCGATGGCGGAGCCAGGCGTAAAAAGGCAATGCCTGCTGCGGCCCCACAGCCACTGCAGCAGCTGCAGCTGCAGACGGGTGCAAGCAGCAGCGATAAAGGCAGCGCCAGCGACAGCGGGAGAAGCAAGCCTAAAAAGAGGAAGCTTTCAGGCAGTGTGAGCTCCGGCAATGGTGACACTGCGACCGCAAACACTGCTGCAGCGGATGCTCCTCACACCTACAGCAACAGCAGCGGCGATGACACCGACAACAGCAGCAGCGACAGCGGCGCCAACGCACCTCAACAGCACCACGCCGCCAGCACCCTGGCACTCTACGAAGCGCACACCGCCGATCACGACACCACCAGCGGCAACTCAGACAGCGACGCCAGCAGCAGCGCCCACACCGAAGCAGACGCACCACCCTCAGCAGCACCCCGCCCAGCACTCACCGCCGCCGCACCGCCCGCAGCCGCACGCCCCATGGAGGACATGGCGGAGGAGTGGGGGCTTGACCCGCGCCTGCGCGCCACGCTCCGTGCCCAGGGCGTCACCCACTTCTTCCCCATCCAGCAGTGCGTGGTGCCGGACATCATAGCCGCGACGCGCCACTCCCACGTGGCGGGCCGCGACGTGTGCGTCGGCGCGCCCACGGGCAGCGGCAAGACCCTCGTGTACGTCCTCGGCGTCGTGCAGGCGCTGCTGTGCCGCCGCGTGCGCCGCCTGCGCGCGCTCGCCCTCCTCCCGAGCCGCGACCTCGCGCTCCAGGTGCACGCCGTCTTCGCCGCCTACTGCGCCGGCACGCCGCTGCGCGTGGGGCTCGCCGTCGGCCAAACCAACCTCCTCGACGAACAGCGCTCCCTCGTGGGCGCCGCAGCCCTGCGCGCCGCCCCCGCGGCAGCAGCCCGTGCCTGGGCCTCCGCCGGCGGGGGGCTGCGGTGTCCGCCGGCGGCGTCTCTCGCCGCCACCGCCGCCGCCGCCCCCCCTCCCGCTGGCGGCATCAGCGAGGTAGACATACTCGTGGCGACGCCCGGGCGGCTGCTGGAGCACCTCGCGGGGACGCCGGGCTTCACGCTGCAGCACCTCGCGTACCTCGTCATCGACGAGGCGGACCGCCTGCTCGCGCAGAGCTACCAGGACTGGGTTGGGCGCGTTCTGGACGCCGCGTACAGTTCTGCACGGGGAACGGTCTCCGTTCTGCGGACGGTTTCTGGGGGGGAGGAGGGGGCGGCGGTGGCGGCGGAGCCGACGACGGCGCGCGCGCGGC